>DWEI01003609.1:0-12626 GCA_018245875.1 Mysoria ambigua | reverse complement strand
TGTATCGGGCACATATCCAGACTCCGAACCACTAGTAGAAAATCTAAATTAGAAAATTTTTGTAGTGTTCGACTCGGGAGTCGAACCCGGGACCTCCCGATCGGCAGTCGCGCCTGCAACCAATACGACCAACGAGGCAGTGATAGCGTAGTTTCTGAAATTCGTCACTTTACTCAAGGATCCTGGATTCCAGTCTTCGCGCACCTCTTTACGAAAATATGCGTTTTAACCTTAAGTAGCACTTGATATAACCGTGAAAGAAAACATCGTGATTAAATCTATGCACCTTACTTCTAAAAGAAGATTGTTATGTAATATGAGTGAAGATTGTCAACCCACGGTTGGCCAGCGTGGCAAGACGATGGTCTTAACTCTCAATTTGAGAGTAGAACAGCGTTAATTTATTTTGAAGTCCGTTTGAACAAGTTAGAGGAATCGAACAATTCTAAGTTAACAAACAAATCGAGAAAATTTTATAATTAATTTACGATCCAATAGGTTTTGATTGGCTCGTTAAAGTTTTGATTATGAAGCGAATGTCCGCGGATGTGCTAACAATTATTTAAATTTGACAGCCTCGTTGGTCGAGAGATCGCCTCTTTGATCTAGTGCTGGCAAGAGCGATTGTTGAGCAAGAGGATTCGAACCCCGGGTGGGGTATAATTGAGTTTTTGTAATTTGAAAGTTAAAGTAGGAACTTGGAATTTGGTTTTGTGCTTGGTATAGGATTAGGACATTAGGCTTGCCATCTATCCCATATTGGGACGTACTCGTATAACATAACTGTTGAAACACGAGAGTGTTCTGCACTCTTCTGCCTACCTCTACAGGTGGATACACTGGTTATTATTATCTTATAATTATATTATGTCACATACTCATATATCTTAATATCAAATTAATTTGTTTAAGCGTGCCCCCGTTCTTACGCTTTCAATCGTCGTAGTTCCTAAAAATTTAAAACAATCGGCTATCAACTAACATAACAATTCCTCGTTACACAGAGCAGGTGACGTCAATCAATATGATAATAATATGTGGGAACATCTCGGTACACGGCCATTTTATTCTACAGCAAGCATCAAAAGAGCTTCTCATTATTACGGTATCCGCACGCTGGCTACGAAGATACGTATAAATATATACTTATATAAATGTTTCTTTGTAAACCCAGATACAGAATAAATACTTGGTCTCATTGCGCAAATATTTACTCTGAGCGGAAATCGAACCACCGACCTCAGGCGCGACGGTAAGGTACACCAACAGCTGCACCAACGAGCCAGTCCAATCGATTGTTTAAATAATTTATATAAATTGCATCGCCCCACGTAAAATAGCATACATTATAACAGCCGTCTAGGAAATGAGCACACAAAACTGTTCTTTATTTTCTTGTACAGTAACTATCATATTTACCTGCATATTGCCTCATTTTAATTCTACATTTTATTAAAGATTCACATGCTTAATTATATTAAGGTACGATTTCTCGAGAAACGTATGCAATATTTAGCAATACAAATACCTGGTCAATATACATACATATGTACATTCATATGTTCACGCCAGTTCCCTTGAGGGTAGGCAGAAAGCACTGAATGCTAAATATTTCTAATCTTACAGACCTGCCGCATTTCTACATTGATCATTTTCTTCATACATGCATGCCGTGTTGGAGACCCCTGACACCCCCGTCAGTCAGTGTCTGGCCTTTTTCATTAGGATAGTTGAGTTTTGCCCTCCCTCGGTACTTGCGTCCATCGATATTCGCATTGTATCGTCATTCTTTCATCAGACAATCTATCTAAAATTCTAAACCATCGGAGCTAGACCTTTCTCATTTTAACACTCTTTCTCATATAAAGCATATTAAAGGATATTCAATACTCTCTTTCATATAAAGAATATTCCTCACGTCAGAATCGCAAATGCGGTCGGCGAGTGCCAAGCCGCAAATGTGGCGCAACGACCTCATCTCGACCGCGTTAATTACATTTTCGTCTTCCTTCTTACATATCCAACATCATTGCTGTGCAGTAGAGTTGCAGTAAGCACGCAGTTGTGCATTGAAAATTGAGCTCGTTGGCCCAAAAGTTGGCAAGTCCTGCAGAATTGCCAACTTATACAACGCTCCATTCACACTGCTTGCTGAACTCACACTTCTCTCTATGTGGGCGAAATTGAAAGAATTGAAAATTTTAAACATAACGGAAATCACAAGACCTTAAACAATGCCATAGCTTCTAGATCGCAGAAGACGGCTTCATGGAAACGTATTAACTATTTTATAATTTATGACATTTTCCCCGCCATTTTACGTTACGACTATAAATATAGATTTGTTGCGCTATCAAATCGTTTAGTTTTTAAGTCATTCTAATGAGTTGTGTTTGTTGGTGTTTTTTTTTATTTTAATTTGATTTTCATGAGGAAAAAATATAATCTATAATCGGCATTTAACTTTGAATCCGTGCGTGTGTGTTTTTTCTACTGGAAGGAGATGTTAACCATAAGATAAATCTCTATAGTACTTGCTTCGTATAATCCATTGAATAATAATATTAATCAAATGTACATTTTCAGTATCAAACAGGAACCACATGTTCAGAATTTCTTAAAATTTTGTTGCATTTTAATTCGAAGAGTGCGGTAGTAGGCAGATACTATTAAATTAGTAGGTTCTAATATAGAAATATGGAATCAATAAATCATGGGTGAACTATATTTAGTATAAATATAATACGCTTAAATATTTCAGAGTTCTATGACCTTACTTTATACCGTGTTTTAATAAGTAAAGATATAATGGAAAAATCTATTAGTTATCTAGAAATCGCCTTCGTTGCGCCTTAATTAATAGGTATACACATTATTCATGTATCACCGTAAATACTGTACTGCCACCACTTTTTTAATATTTACTATTAAAATTCATAATTCTTATCATCGATCTTAATATTTAATACCAAATTTCAAAACCGATTCGCGGACCGAGCTACGATCCAAATTAATCAATGAAGATTAGATTAAAATTATAAATGTAAATTAATAACACGTAAATTATACAATATTGTTAATGTCTACTTTAACTGCTACTAGTGTACTTTAAACCTAATATCAAATACCAAATACCAAAAAGTACCAAATACCAAAAACCAACCTAATACCAAAAACCAACCTAATACCAAAAAATATTTCAGTAAGATTATTTATATTTGCCCGTCTGAGTCCACTGTTGGACAATGCGGACAATGCCCACTATCTCCACGCCGGGGGCGCGCGATGTGGACCGCAGAGTGTACCGACTGCGCCATACTGTTATAAGCCAGCGCTGTACATTTAACAAGTGAAAATTTCAAAAGCCATTTTAATATTTGATGTTAGAAATATTGAAATGGAGGTGACAGTTGTAAATGTGAATAAAGCCGCATGCGAAAATCGTGTACACAAATGCGGAATTCCTGTTGTAAGCGTATCGATAAATCATTGTGATAAAACGATTTTTAACATTATCTTATCGCAATAGTCTCAACATTACTGTAAATATTTCAATTCGCAGTCAAAATCCGTATTATCTAGGTGTTTCTTAAGGAAATAAAATAAATTAAAAATAATATGGATAAAAGGATAATTTCTATGGATTTTAAATGCATTCAAGTTTCCCCATTAAATACAGCAGCTTCTGATGGTAAAGTACATATTTAAAATATTAAATTTTATTTTCGTAATATTTTCGCACGTATTAAAATTTGGCGAATATTCAAATAGCTAGTATTAAAAAATATATTTTGCATATACATTTAAATTATTCATAAGCACCATAATGCTTAAATTAATAAAATTAAATAAATGGTACTTTTTTCTTTATTTCTAATGGTTCCTTCGGAGACTCATATATTTATTTCTTAATATTTCAAGACAGAAAAATGAGCATATCGTACTGCTATAAAGTAATATTACACCTAAGTGCGTTAACGTGAACGCATACTGTCAAGTAATTCCAAATGCGGTCACACATTGAATAGTTGACCTCTAGTATTAAATTTATATGAACGTGTACTGTGATCTTTGACAAATCGCATACAAATTCGTTCAAATTTGTGATGAGTGATCATCGATGAGTTTTAATAGCCTAGTGGTTTGTAATTCGACTTCTTACCCCGGGAGCTTGGGCACAAATCCTAGAGCGCACCTCTTTATAAAATGTACGTTTTAAGATTAAATATCATTTGCTATAGCGGTGATGTGAAGTTCGTAAGGACACCTGCACAACTAAGAGTTAACAAATTGTTCTCTAACGCGTGTGATGTTTGCCATCTCGCATATGGTCAGCGTGTCAGACTATGGCCATGCATTCGAAGAAGAGACCCATGTTCCAACAATGGAACGTTAAAAGGGTTGGGAAGAAAACAAGCAAAAAATTTACATGTAATTTTTAAATTTTATCAAACATAGTCCAATAAGCGAGCAACTTAATTATGAAAAATAATAACGCTCATCATCACCCTTTGCAGGTTCACATGGGTCTCCTTTAAACGGATATTGATATGTTCATTTTTGTGTCATTCATTAACCTTTATCAATGATGATGACATCATTGTCATCAGTTTTTCTGTCGACTTCTGGGCTTAGGTATCCCTTGAAAGGATTTTGCATTTTCTAACGTCGACATATCGCGTCGACATTTTGACATAACGCAAATCTTTAAAGACCACAAAATTAACGTTCAATAGTCAGAGGGACTGTAAAGTGTGTAAATTAAGAACGCACGATATTATCTACGATCGTTATAATAAGCTTCATTCAATGTATTCAATCTTTTTACTTCGTTAATAAAATGTGGGTCCCATTTCTATTCTACTTATGACTTAAAGAAGTTTAAGGACCACTGTGATATTGACTGATTTTTCATAAGGAATATAAAACGTTCGCTTTTAAAGTTTGACATAAAACATCTTTAGATAAAGATAAAACCCTCTATCTGATGACTTGATGCCATCTTTAATTAATTTATTTATTGTACCTATAGTATCTAGACCGTAATAATAATCTTTATAGATGCATTATTGATACCAGATTTTCGATGTGATTTATACAATGCAGTTGTGTGTGTGAATCATAAATTTTATTGTCGATTGTGTTCGTATCAACACAACTTACTAACTGAGATTGTTACGATTTTATTAATTTGGTATATTACCGTGGTACCTTAGAGTCCTAGTGCTTGTCATTCTACGAGAAAATATATAAATACTTTCGCTTATAGTTTTCTGTTTTTTATTAATATTTAGTACCCAAGTGTGTTCTTTATAACATACGTAATATACATAGATATTGCCTGTCAGATAAGATTCCTTTCCTAACGGAAACATTTTCATCGTATACTGATATTTATTTCTATTTGACGTCAGTTTCTAGAGGGATGTTACACCATAAAAAAATAATTTTATATAAACTGAAGCGATTATTGTCTGGCTTAGAATACTACTAATTTTAGAGTTGCCACTGCCAGTAACTTTGAAAAGACATCTAAAGGAATTCAAATTCCGTTAGCTTTCATACATTTATTACTTGCATAAAATTTAATGGACGTAATACTGAAGTTTTAGACGCTTCTACTTCAGGTCTAGAAGGGCGCCTGTAACTGAAGTGTGGAAATGAACTGTAATATTCTATTTAAGATTAGACACATGTTTAGATACAGGTTTAGTCACAATTCTTGCCTTACGCCTTAGTATCGTTACATAAGAGGATTGTTTAGTTGTGGACAAACTACTCAGATAATCCTGTCGTTATCTTGAATACCAGATATGTACCTGTGGATGTTATGGAGCTAAATCTTATATTTATACATAACATGACGCCTGTATCTCTGAAGGAGTAGGCAGACTTTAAGAAAACTTGATATAAAATTAAAATTGATAACGTAACTACGTGTCGGTAATTCCCGAGGGCGTAAGCAGAGGAATGTAGAATACCCTCCCGCATTTCATCAGTTTTATTTACATCTCACTATGAAATTGGTGGCGAGTCTATTGCCATACACCGGGCACATAAGGGCCACTCGTAGAAAATCTAAATTAGATAAATCTAGTAGTGCTCGACCCGGGATTTAAACCCAGAACCTCTCGATCGGCAGCTGCGCGTACAAACACCACCACCACCAACGAAGTCATTTGTAATAACTGACGTTAATGTAACTTAATTATTTAAAATTTCTCAACAGCTGAACACATCTCCAAGCTGCGTTCATCGCAGTCGCCCATCTCGATCTCGATCCAGAAATGTCCAACGTGGTCTACACTGGAGCCATTGAAGTTCAGAGGTTACTGGGACAATCCGGGAAACGCCGTATTGTCCAACACGGGAACAACGGGTGAGTCATATTTTGGGTATTTTTATTCTGTTGTAACAGTTGGAAGTTTTATATATAAAATAGGTGGTTATGCCTAAAATAAATATTATGATAGGTTTAATTCTGTAGATATATTTAACAACGGGTGAGTCATATTTTGGGTATTTTTATTCTGTTGTAAGAGTTGGAAGTTTTATATATAAAATAGGTGGTTATGCCTAAAATAAATATTATGATAGGTTTAATTCTGTAGATATATTTAATACTGCTAAATATCTTTAATTCTGTAGATGAAATTACTGGAATTTCGTGGTAAAGGAGCAATCATTGTAATGATCCTAATTTTCTTCTTAAATATTTATTATCCCAGTATTTTTTTATTTACAAGCTGGGGAGCATTATTAAATAATTTGATATAGATTTTTTCAGCATTCCTTATTCGTCCAAGGACGAAGCCATGAAGTAGTTTTCGATTTTACGTCACCTCCGCGAGTAGATAAAATTTCAAGTGTATCGGATCAAGCACGTGCTTAGTAATCTCTCAAGGCCATAGTTTTCGCTATTGACATAATCCGCTGCCGTCATCGATAAAAACAAGAAATGTTAATCGTTAAAATGGGAAAAAAAATATTTGGATTGAAATTACAAATGTAAGAAAAATACTCTGGTGCTAATCATGTGCTTATATTATGAATAAAATCCTATTGAACTTATTCATAATATACAGTACTTATTTGTTTTAATGTTATACATGATTTTGTATTGTATCTACGCTGTTTATTTTATTTATCTGCTCGTGAAAACTGAGATTAATTTTAATCTGTTCAAATACATCCCTTCAAAGTATTCCAAAGTTTTTAAAAAATTAAACCAATTTTACAAGCGTTTCACGCCGTCCCACAAAGCTTGAATCGAATGGAAACCCGCGTAACTATTTGTATATTTCAGGCATACAATACAGTGTGCGAAAATATACCCACACACATACAGAGAGATAAATTTATATGTTACATTTTATATTAAAGGAGTGTATGACGGTACCCAACAATATTGGCAATTCATATCGCTCCAATGAAGCCCCAAAAAAATTAGATATGGATTTTCTGAAAGGTCCATAGGATTTTCAGTGTGTACGCAAAAAATAGATAAATGAGGTATATTGTACGTATGTATCATGTTTATTAGATACACAGTTAAAACTTATAAGAAAGAAAAAAAAATAACTTTATACCAATAATAATATAGCAGTAACGATAAACAATTTGAATGAAACCCAACATGGATTAATTAATTACAAATAACATTTTAAGCAATAAAATAAAAGATAATAAAATAAACAGCATGCTATAAATCAAAAACAATGGTCACCAATTTTTCATACCTTTCAGTTCAGCTGTGATGTATCTATTGATTGCAACGTACTTGAACTTCCACAGTTAAAGTATGCATTGAAAAGTCGCGTGTGTCAAGTTAACTGTTTTCTTTTAACACAGCGTATTACACCTTCGACGCGTCCTCGAGACCTCGCCTCAGCGGCGGTCCGCTTATCGGCGAGTATATTTTCGAACAAATGCACTTCCATTGGTCCTTTGACGACTACACCGGCTGCGAACATATAGTTGACGGTCATGGGTGAGTTTTGTATAAAATTTACTATTTTTTGATTGTGACTTTCTAGGTATATTATCACTATAGTATGTAGAGGACATGAACGTATACAAGCCGAAGTAAACTGGATCGAAGTTGTGGATAAAGTGCGAATATTGCATTTTTCATATGTACATAGTTGTAACTTTATTCAGTATACGCATTGTAATGTATCTTTTAGAACTGTAATATTCATTGCATTACATTATGCTCGTTACTATAGCACTTTTTGAGTTAAATATTGTAAATATTAATGATAATTTACATATTCATATTAATAAGGAAGTTTTAAAGATTCGCTTTATAGTATACAATTTCTTTCTTTAATAATTTCTAATATCATAATCTGATATTGAGCTCTCAAAATAAACGGATAATTTGTACCAAAATACCTATAGCTTTAGTAGATCTAACTCATCGGCTGTGACAGTTTAGTGACTTTGTCAGAGTAAGTACTTTTATTAAAGTCTTAAGTCTTCACAGAGAATGTTGACAAGTTTTGATGAAAAACGCCCCGATATTTTTAAAATCCATTTTTATCATCAAAGTTTATAATCTTCTTTATGACGAATCTTGATTTGGAAAGTATCTCTTGTTTTTTTTAAATAAACGACAAAGAAGTGACGGGTTTCTTTCTTACACTTGAAATAGGCTTATCTCCTATTCCATAACGCACGTATAATGTAACTTCTGAGACGTGGGAGAGTAATACACTATGTCTTCTGTTTTGCCGACAGTTATGCTGCTGAATGCCATCTAGTTCATTACAATAGCAAGTACGCGTCCCTCGAAGCAGCGCTCGCTCACCCGGACGGATTGGCTGTGGTGGGATTCCTAATAGAAGCGGTCGACGCCCCCAACCCTGGCTTCGATAAACTCGTTCAAGGGTTCGAAAAGATCAGGAAGAGAGATCAGGCCGTTGAGTTGTCACCCGGTACGAAATTTTTAGTTCCGTTCTAAGACTTATTGTTAGCGTATTGTGGTCTGCGGTAACGGTGCGTTGAGAATGGCGTTCGATGTTCAGGATTCAGTATACGCTTGAGCCGATATATTAGAATTCTTAAACAGAATATTATACACGACGTCAAAATCAATACTAGAAACGTTTTTTTGAACAATCCAGTCCTTAACTTTTGTTTTACGAGCTTTGGTCAGTACATTTCCATAGATGCTCAAGTGTGCTGCTAAAATCTGCTCACATGTATCTTTAAACAAAAAAATCAAACTCATATTTATCTTCTAAAAGAGGTATTATTTTCATTTTGTTGTTCTGCGAAGAATCCATTTCATTTCAATTGCTTTTCTAAGAATTCCGTTTATTGTCCCATCAGAGATATTGAATATGGCTTTATACCTGGTACATATTTTACATCGTTGCTTTTGTGTTATAACAAATTAAATATTTCCACTAATTTTATTCAATGTATTTCACTGGTAATAATTCTCATCGCATTTCTTTATTGGGTATTGATTTAGAATGAAAGGCTTATAATATGCATACATTCTGCTTGTGTTTCAATCTCCTTTAAATATTATACTATTCACAATTTTCTGTCTTGATTTACATCATCTACACGAGTTCCTATCACGTTGATTCCAAAATAATGGTATATTATTTTTAGTGTATCAAAATGGATTTGAAAGTACTGCTCCAAGGAACCTATCCCAGTTTTCACTTTTTCTCTATATCACATTCATAGTCAAGTAATATTTTTATAGATTTTAACGCGAACATCCAAGAAACAGAAGGACTTATATATAGCCAAAGTTATAGTTAAACTTTGTAATAGTATTTGAGTATACTGAAAATAAATTGAAATTGAGTACACTGAATTGCCACAACAATAACGTTTCAATTTGTTTCTTTTGACAGTCAATAAACGGTATCTATTACAATATTTCCTTTCTGCTGCCAAATAAACTGGAATAAAATGCTATAAACGAAGGAACAAAACAAGTCGATATCGTTGTTACATTCGAGGCTTGATCTTGTTCCAGTTTTAGTTTACTGACTGTTCTCGTATTTGTTTCAAGATAATTGTATTGTTATTAAAGTTTTCGAATTTCTCGTAGATATTGTACTGAAAAAACGCGATATAAACAAACATTATTTGTTACTATTTTGATCATTCTATTTTAAGTATTTTTATTTAAATCACCGATGTTATTCTCGATGAGGTAGGCAGAGGAGGTTAGTACACTCCTACGTTTCACCAGTTAGGTTGAAGTCCCATTATGAAACAGGTGGTGAGCCTATTTTCATATACCGGACGCATTTCCAGACACCGAAGCACAGCTAGAAAATCTAAATTAGAAAAATCCAGAAGTGCTCTACCCGGAATTTGAACTCAAGACCTTCAGCAGATAGTAACGAGATAAAATTGAATATTATGAACGCTGATATTTAAGTTTAGTAAACTATGATGAAACCTATATTATCCTTGTCGGAGCGGAATAATAAAACATTCTCCGAACTCGTGCCCGTATACAGGGTGTAATAAAGAGTTAGTTAACTGACAGATCACGGTATGTTCATATTAAACTATATTGAAAATGTTTCAGAGTCCCTCGCTTTCATGGACAGAGATGATTTGAACGTTGGTAATTACGTCACCTACAAGGGCTCCCTGACGACGCCTCCCTTCACTGAATGCGTTACATGGATCCTGTATGAGAAACCAGTACAAATAGGCAATGAACAGGTAATTTGAAAAATAAGGTCTTGAAAAACTCATATATATTAGTATGTAACAGTTTTACATCTTAGGAGATATTACGTAAGTAACCACTACCTGGGTGACGGAATTTTGCTCGGATGATAGATAATATTTATAACGTATTACGATAAATATAAATTTCTTATAAACAGCTATAGCTCTGCGTGAAGTTGCGCACAAGAAGATGATTAAAAATATTATTTAGATATGCATATATTTCACAGTTTTATTTAAATATTCACATAAGAAGCTAAGAAAAATTATTTCAAAAATAAGATTACAGGAAAGAATACATTTGTATTTAACGTAATTTGTATTGTCTACACAAAACTTCAAGATACTTCTTTTAATTTAATACTTACTTCCATACTATGTGGCGCGTATGTTGAGAATTTTAAATGATGTGATATAATATCATATCATTGATATTGTTTCGCAATCGAACAGAATACAAAAGAATACTAGTCGTGACTAGAAATTTCGAGTTGTGTACAATTCCGATTAATTTAGTTTCTAGAATTTTTCACAACTTTAGACAGCAGCGCCTTCTGGTGTCGAGTAGCTGAAATACACCTGGTAGAATAAATTGAAACGCAACGTAAAAAAAAACGTAACTTCACGTCTGTAATCCCCGCAGACATAAATAGAGTAATGCAGAAAACACTCCTACGTTTCACCGGTTACGTTTACGTTCCACTATGTAATAGGTGGTGAACCTATTGCCATGCATCGGACACATATCCAGACTCCGAACCACTAGTGGAAAATCTAAATTAGAAAATTTTGTAGTGTTCAACCCGGGAATCGAACCCAAGACCTCCCAATCGACAGTCGCACTTGCAACCAACACGACCAACAAGGCAGTCATTGTAACGCGACGTTTGGATGGAGCTACTCGTAAATTTAGTGTTTGCGACACAGCCTGTTAACATACGCGATACATGTGTTAGAGAGAATTACGTGTAATGTTTCCAAGGTGAAAAGTAATAAATTATGTCCCTACGTCTTTTAATTTATGTTTACGAACTCCGACTCGTAACAATATCATAGTGGCACTAACTCTGGGATTTTATTTATTCCGGTTATATCACAGAATATATTTCCGGTTTATTTTCCTGTTGCACTCTTGCTTTTTTAACCAAAAAACGGTCTCTGTTGCCGCATGAATTATGTGACTAGAATTTTTCGTACAAATTTTGAATAAACATGATGTTTTCAAAAACGTATTTTACCCATAAACCTTCCTAATTTACTACTGTCATTGGAAATTTGTAATCAATTTGAAAAGAATTTTAATAACATCATCAAAGCCCCGAACTTTAATTGAGGGTTCACAGTGTCCTTTAACCTTCTATTCTCGAGTTCTTTGCAAACGATCCCAAATTTAGAAAGTACAATAAGTAGTTAAGTTTACCCTTTGATGGACGTTAATTTTACAAGAACCACACTTAACGGGAATCTTGCTTATTGTCATTCGTGTAATTTAATTCATTACTGACGAAAAGCGCTCGTCCTTCCTACACAGTTGCTTATATTAGAATATATTTTGGGTAGTGCGTTAATTGGCACGACAGTTTCTTTAGTTTGCTTTATTTTCATGCATCGTAATATGTATTGTTGTAATATTGTATATAAAATGCAGTATTGTTTCGATTTTCTTCCGCACTTACTGTTCGAGTATAGACTTAAAATTACGTTAATCCACAATGAAAGATGTATTCTGCTTTTAAGAAAGTATAAATACATAGTTGTGGTCAGCTTAGCATTGTGTGGCAAGACACTGGGTCAACGAATTCCATCTTAACTGTTGTCGATATCGATATCAATCCTTTATCGTTCCACTGTTGGAACATGGGTCTCCTCTCAGAAAGAGAGTGTTAAGGCCGTAGTCTGCCACGCTGGCC
>DWEI01003608.1:0-12630 GCA_018245875.1 Mysoria ambigua | reverse complement strand
CTAATCGATATAATTTTAACATGTAATATTTTATTATTCTCCTATTAGTTTTTGTTGTAATCTGTACGATGGATGCTAGAGCCGCTAAACTAGCCAATGCGCGAAAGAAGGTAAATGGGTAACTAAAATGTAGAAAATGGTGATTATATTGGTATTATAATGGTGTTTGTTATAATGGTTTTTGTTTTAGTTACGAGATCATCAAGAAAAGAAGTTAGTTTGTACACCACACGATGAGAGTTCAGGCACTCAGTCACCATGTGGACCGTCATCTGATAAAAATGGTTTGGAACAGCCTTATCAAAGCCTAGAAAAAGGTGAACTTTATCCAGAAATTAAGCACCCAAAAGAAATTCAAGTAGTTCATGAAGACTTAAGTACTGTTCAACATGATTATCATAGTAATAACAATAATGATTTTCTTGCCGCAAATGATGACAAACTTTATCCAAACGCAACTGAAATTCTAATTTCAACAAAGACAACTCTCGAAATGCAAAACAAGGAGCTCGAATCAAAAATTTCCCGACTTGAGCACCAATTTTCCAATGAAGTTCACGAGCACGACTTGAGCAAGCAAAAATTATATAGTTTAGAATGCCAACTAAATGAGGCTCAAAAATCACAATCCATGTTGAGTGCAGCTAATTTTAACCAAAACGCAATAATAAATGAACTCACAAGTCAGGTGAAATCATTGACAGATGAAAAAAACAATCTAGTAGAACAGCAGGAGTTTACAAAATCCATACTCACTTCTAAGGAAATGGAAGTAGCACAACTGCACAGTCAAGTATGTGCTCTCCGCAACCAGGTGGATGTGATGGAGCTGCAGCTGAAGCAGCTGAACAACACCAGTGATGCCGACCTGAAGCTAAGTCTCAGCCCTGAACTGAATGAGAGAAATGAACTGTTAAGAGAAAAGGTGGCTTTGTTGAAGCATCAATTAAAAGTGGCGCTAAAAGATAAAGATCAGATCAATTCCCAATATGAGCACTATGTAACCAAGTTGACTGACCAGCTGAGGGCTCAAGCGACAAAAATGGAATCTTTGACTAAACAAAATGCGGAATTGTTTGATAGGGAGAGTGATCTGGTCCAGCAGATAAGTAATATAGAGATTCAAATGCAGAATTATCGTCAACAATGTGATGCCTATGAGGAGTCTCAAAAGGGCACACAGGTGCAGGACCTGAAGAATAAAATTAAATCACTTCAAGTTAGTATTGATCTTAAAATATGCACCTAACATTAGATAACACCCAGTTAATGTTACTCTTATAATCACATCAACAATAGTTATAATGTATATATTACTTTGACTACTATTTGACTGGCCCGTTGGTGCAGAGGTTGGTGAAACAGACCGTTGCGCCGGCGGTCGTGGGTTCGATTCCCACCCAGAATAAATATTTGTGTGATGAGCACAAGTATTTGTTCTGTGTCTGGGTGTAGAAAAAAATATCTATTTAAGTATATATTTCTATGTATAATATGTAGTTTATCAGTCTTCTGGTTACCATACCACAAGCTCTCTTGAAGCTTACTTTGGGATCAGATGGCTGTGTATGGAGATGTCCCAAGATATTTATTTATTTATTACTGACTAGTAGTTGATGTCTCTTAAAGGAGGCTGGTAGCACAGTGTAATTCACTCCAATGTTTTTTAACAGTTACAGTTGTATTTCATTATGGAATAGAGAGTGAGTCTTGTTATAAATTGGGCACATTTCCAAATTATAATCCTCGACTAGGAATCATAAGTAAAAAATAGCTGTTAGTACCTCACCCAAAATTTGAAACCACACAATTAGGTGTTGTGTTTGCAACCGAACAACCTATGAGGTAGTCTAATATAATCATACAATTAACATAAAATTATTTATACTTTTACTTATATAATATGATAAGTAGTAGCTTAAGCAGTGATAGCCTAGATAGTGATAGAGAGACCAGGTTCGAATCCCAGGTTTACACCTTTTAATAAAAAATGTGTTTTAAATTTAAATATTACTTGCTATTATGGTGAAAGAAAACATTGTTAAGAAACCTGCACACCTTGAGTTCAGCAAAAAAATTGTTCTCTAAGGTGTGTGAAATCTGCCAACCCGCACTTGGCCAGTGTGGCAGACTACAGCCTTAACCCTCTCATTCTGAGAGGAGACCCATGTTCCAACAGTAGAACGATAGAAGGGTCAATATCATTATATAATATGCTATGCCCTATACTAGTGATAAGTATATATATTATATGTATTATCTTATTAATATATATTATTATGTTTTAAATCGAAAAGAATACATGCATTTATTGTAATGGAATTTAACTATTTTATGTATGTTTCCAACTCCATAGACTGAACTGAGTGCATTAGGCAAGAGGTACAATGAGCTGCGGAAGCGATATGAGGAGAGTGTTAGAACAAACGAGGAGCTCAGCAGAGAGAAGGAGCGGGAACTGGCCCAGGACAACATAAGTGTGACAAAGTTGAACGCCGATATCGCCAGTGACAAAGTGGCAGCACAAAGGGCCACAGAACAGAATAAGAAATTGAAGTGTGATGTTGAGGAACTTGAGCAGATTGTCATCAAATTGGTAAGTATGATGTTGAAAAATCGTTTAATGTATAGAATAATAAAAAGCAGTGGTATTGTTTGATTGATTGATTATATCAGCAATTCGGAGTGCTATATCTAAAATATTTGTGTCCTTATTCACACCGGAATGTGTTAAGTACAATTTATGAGACATGTCAATAATAAGTGTAATAAACATGTGATGTGTTCTCATGCAAGTGAGTATGACAACACCCGCTCGTGGCCCGCGGCGACCCTCCGCAGCGGGGCTACTTACAATAATTTACAAATCAAAGTCGACCTAGCCAGTCGTGCTTTAATTGTGACTCTGTCGATAGAAGTTCTCTGAAATATAAACAGATCAGTATCCAGTTTTGTTGGACTGCAGTGTTGGTCATATTTGTTGCAAGTGCGACGGCCGGCTCGGAGTCTTGGGTTGTATGTTAAGATAGCATATTTGACACTGTGTGTATGTACTATGGCTATTCCGTTAGAAACCTGGCATGAAGAAATGCATATATGTACATTGATAAAATATTTGAAGTGCAACTAAAATAATTTCTTTTAATACAGGGAAAGGATAAATTGGAGTTGACAGAGAAATTATCACATGAAAAACAATTAAACCAACAACTCGTGCTGAAACTTGCAGAGATTGATGACACATCCAAACAAATGCAGACTAAATTAATAGCTAAAGATGAAGAAATGATAAGATTACAAGCCAATTACAGAGAGCTGGAAAACAAGCATGGAGCACTTTTAGAGAACGTTCTGCAATCTAAGGAAAATGCTGTGTCCTTGGTCAATAAATGTAATACAGATGTTGCAGAAGATTGCAAGGACAGTATTGCAGAGTGTAAAGACACGTGCGTGGGTGAAGAAGAGACTAGCGCTCTGATCAATAAAGAAGAGTGTTCGGGGGACTGTGTCACAAATGTTGCAAAAGATGTAAACAAGAGTGAGGGGATCCTGAAAGAAGATGCTATGTACAAGCTGCAGGAACGCTTCTTGAACATAATGGATCAAGTAGCAAACCTCTCAGATGAAAAACACAGGCTTGAACACATCATCTTACAGTTACAAACGGAAACGGACACTATCTGTGAGTATATAGCTCTGTATCAACAACAGCGCAGTCTGTTAAAGAAGCGCGATGAAGAACGAAGCTCCCAAATTAAATTGTTCCAAATGGAGTGTGACGAAGTGAGGCGGCAGCTGGAGGAGTTGAGTGGCCTGTTCATGAAGTTGGCTCAAGATAAAGAGCTCTCAGCGCAACTGCAAGTGGAATCAAGGCAAACTGATATAGTTAAAATTAAAAAGTTACTTGAAGGTTTGTTAAATTCAAATCTTATTAATTCAAAGTGTATGAATTTAGAATTGAAAAACTTATATCCTTGTAGTTGTTGCTCTGGCCAGCTTATTGATGTATAACACTATATTCCAAAACCAATATAATTTTTTTTCATAAGTAGAAAATATATGTTTTATTTAATCTTTTAAAAAATGTTTTATTTACTGATCCTTCTATAAAAGGTGTTTGGGAACAATACTTGAATACAACATTGGTGGTGAAAAGTTTAAAATAGCAAAGTTGAGTTAATAAAATTTGGTATCTTGGAGCCTTATTACTAAAATTATTATTACTAAAATCTTTATACTGGAATAATCTTTTTTTATTAATATTAATATCTTGGGACTTCACACACGGTCACCTGATCCTAAAGTAAGCGGCAAGAGAGCTTGTGGTATGGTAACCTGAAAACGTAGAAAAACGTAACTTCACGAATGTAATCCCCCGAGAGGTAGGCAGAGGAGTGCAGGACACCATGCAGGATCCCACGATTCATACGTTACGTTACGTCCCACTACGGAATAGGTAGTGAGCCTATTGTTATGCATCTGGCACATATCCATACTTCGAAGTACTACTAAAAATTCTAAATTAGAAAATTTTGTAGTGTTTAACTTAGACTGCCTGTTGGTCGTGTTAGTTGTGGGTGCGACTGCCGATCGAGAGGTCCTGGGTTCGATTCCCGGGTCAAACACTTCAAAAATTTTCTCATTTAGATTTTCTAGTTGTGGTTCGCAGTCTGGATATGCGCCCGATGCATGGCAATAGGCTCACCACCTATTATATAGTGTGACTTAAACGTAACTGGTGAATCGTTGGAATGTTCTGCATTACTCTGCCTACCCCTTCGGGAATTACAGGCGTGAAGTTACGTTTGTAGTGTTTAACCCGGCAATCGAATCCGGGACCTCCCGATCGGCAATAACACATGCAACCAGCACGACCAACGAGGCAGTCGGCTGATAAGTACATAAATCGCTGCCGTTGTAAACTCGACTAAACCTTAACTGCGGCGCTCTACTCCTCGTTAATGGAGCGCCAGAGGTTACCCGTTCCATATACTCTCAACACGGTGCCGGTGCAGAGGCCCGTCGGTGCCCTCCAACACGACGTATTTATCCTCTGTATACCCGTCCAGCAGCCTCCGGAGGTGTAAAGGCACTCTATAGAACCGGAGTACCTCCCATAACGTCTCAAAAGGCAGGCTGCCGAAGGCTTTTTCTATGTCCAGCGATACTGCCAGAATCACATCACCCTAGGACACGGCCTCCGTGGAGAGAGCTTTCGGGGCGATCACCGCGTCCTTAGTCGAACGCCCCCCACTGAAGCTGTACTGTGCCCCCGACTCGTTCAGCAACGGTCCAGCGGCCTGTCCGCGGCAGGCGGATCCAACGGCCGTCGCTTCTGCCGCGACAGACAGACCGCCGGCCGGCTCACTAACCTCTGCACCAACGGACCACGCAATAATTTAAAAGTTACCTATAGTAAATTAAATAGTAAAACAGGCTTCGGAGTTTCTTTAGCATAATAAGCAAGCTCAGAAACCATTTACACTGACAATATAGGAATTCAAGTTCTCATTAAAACAAACTGTTTAAGTATAATAATATGTTGTATTTAAATTAAACATGACAAAGTGTAAAATATTTCAAGAAATATTAAAGCACTGTGTATTTACACTTACAAACACAATTCATTGTATAAAATTTATTATAAGTAATTACACATACGCGACTAATTAAAAAAATATAGTATTTTTTTCATTATGGCAAGTGTGGCGTGAAACAAAGATATTCCAATAGATACATATATAAAATACATTAGAAAAAAACATTTGTCTTCTTTCGTGCGTTTCGATTGGACAGATTCAAAATTTCGGCAATTTTGAAGATTGTCAAGACAGTTCGATCGTCGGCGATTACCACTCTCAAGTGTCTATGACACCTGAGAGTGGTAATTTATATGAAAAATTGTTTAACATTGCTCACATGATTGTGAACTGTTTCACTTGTCATTTACAAAGTGTTAGATAATGTCGAAATCAATGTCTACAGTAATCAATATAAAACAATAGGTGTTGAAAATCAGCTGTTGAAATGACTAGAAATACGTACACTGAAATCTGTCCAATTCCACGATCGAAGAACTAAACAAAAATTCCATTTTCCAATCTACATATGTTCATAATATCTACAGTAATATTAGTAATAAACATTATTGCTAACTTCAAAGTATATTCAGGGGTACAGCATAAGAAGAGAAACTTCGTTTTTCTTATACCTACTAATAGTCTTATTAACTATGCAGCGTGCGGGAAAATATAACGTTCAAGTAAATAAATGTAACGTGGGGATGTGTACAAATATGCTGAAGCATCATTAATAATTATGTTTATTGTACAAAACTCGACGTGCATGGAATGCTTTCAAGGTATTTCATTTAGAATTATAAGATATAATTGATATGATGACGGGAAAATAAAACTCTACAAACAGCTATGCATGCATATGGACATCTCTTCGATGGTTGCCATAATACTATGTAGTTGGAGTGTACCATTGTAGGTTGATAAGTTTCGATATAAGATTCGTTACTGCGTGTTTTCCTTACATAAGTATATCAATTTCAAATACCAACGCCAACAGAGGGCTCATAAGCAACGCTTCAGGACGGCACGTGTACCTTAATGATTTTTTGACATGTTTGTTGTTGCAGAATGCAAAAAACTTAATTTCAACCTTAGCTTTCCTTAAAACTGATTTTTGGTAACCTTACTTTGGCTTTATTTACATTTCTTACTTTAACTAATATAATAAATATATCATCTACTAAGATATATAAATATTTGTAGATACACCTTTCTATTTTACTAAATAACTGTACTCATTTATTTATCAGTGTATATTAGTTAATACAGGTAATCTATAAAGTGCAAAGAATCTGATGCATTTATAGGGACGGAAGCGTGCGGCAAGTTTCGTGTGACATATTTTTATTGCGACATTATTTGTAGAAATATTAAGTCCTACATTGTGTAGGGCTAGGCGTACGACCGGTGTTGAAAAAGGAAGTGACTTACAATACAGGTGTTCCTTCAAGAAATGAATCAAACAGGTGTCAGAAGTAGCTTTTGAAGTATAGCGTTTTCACTGTCCGTACGAAATTCAATAACGCTTTTCCCAAATTTCCGTGCCTCTAATATTTAAACACGAAAAGTAACTATTTATTTCTAATAAAAATATAGCTTTGTGTCAAGCGTAAATAGTTTTTAATTTAAAAATCTCTTTGATACAGGCTGACAATATTATGAAAAACGCCTTGTCATAAAAAAAAGAGATTAATATCAGAAAAAAAACGGCATTTTTACTAAAATTAAATGTCACCGAACATTTTATGCAGTAAATTTCATTGTTTTTGAAAAAAAAAACATCAAAGATGACTATAGAACAAAACTGTTTCAAAATACAACCATGACTATAAACCATGTAAATATCCCTACATTTTAATACGTTTCGCGGGATCATTAATTTGTCTACATTGGGTCCACTTATATTATACATCACAATATGCAAGTATTGCTTCTAAGAGCTAATGCCTAAAGCGCCTAAAAAATTGTTTAAGCTCACTTCTTAATTTTCTCGTTCAACTTGTTTTAATTTTCCTTTTCATTAATAATTATTTTATTTTTCAAAATTTGTAACTAGGTATTTATTATTAATCTACTCGTGATACATGATTATTTAACTATATTATAATATCAGTAATACGTCTCACGTGTAATGCACACATTGTATTGTACCGTCCGTCCCGACGCCGTGGCCCGAGTGCCACGAGCGAGCGTCGGCGCCGGCCGTCCGAGGTTGTCGTGTTGTTGCAGTGCGGTACATCGCCGAATATGCGGCACGTGATCATGACGCCAGCACTGCAACAAACACGAGTAAAGCCGCTGTCACCGATCGGACACGTCGCTCGAGGATGTAGTGATTAATAAATTGTATTAGTACTCCTAACGTGATATAAAAGTAGCAATATAAAGAATGACTATATGCGAATCGATTACAAAAATATTATTGTCTCGATTTAAAGTGATTTATGTAATATTTGTCAAAAACATATGGATTATTTTCATTGATTATAATATAGGCCAAAAGCTTTAAATATAGTTAATACAATACAACAATCAGTTTTACACTTACATCACCTATGTATATTTTTATTATAATATAAAGTATTGCTAGAAAATGATATAAGTTTTCATTTATTGTTTTTTAAATTATAGCTTAAATTACGAAATTGTAAATATCAGTAGATATCCAAATAAAATATAAGAAAAAAAATTAACTCATTGGCAAGGTATTAAAATGCAGCGCCAAGCGTTCGATGTCTTCCGAATGGTACTTCGCTATTAGAGTCAAAATCGCTTGGCAAAATCCATAACGGTCGCGAACCGTTTAAAATTATAATGTCATTGTTTGTTTTTTTAGATCTTACGTAAGAATCGTGCGACGTTGCTCCATCATATAATGTGATTAATTTTACAATATATTAAAATATAGTTAGTATGTTAATATTTGTAAAGTGCGTAATAGTGTATGAAAAACAATTTGTGTGTGGACGTACAGCAAATTCCGGCCACCGAGGTGCCGTAGAAAAAAAATCACGTTATTATATTACCGTACCGCTGTATACTAAGCTAATGACATCACAGGATACTTTTAGTATTGCTCCTTACTCGCTTTAAGCCAAATGTTTACACGACATATCCGACACCATGCGCTTACGACACGCGGCCTCTCTCGTCGCTTCACGGAAGCAGAGACAAGCCGCTCCCGCCCGACACTGTGCTTCGTGCGTTGTCGGTGTTACCAGAACCCGTTTCTATTAACCCAGTAAAAACAAAATTCCTGTTACATTTATAAAGAAGTTTCGAAATATACTTAATATAATTACTTACTTCAAAGCAACGGCTGCATTAAATCTTTCGATAATCAAATATATATTCATTCTTCCATTGTCCTTTCTCTATTCAATAACTAAGCTCCGCTTAGGAAATGTACGTTTCTCCTACCGTATTATAAATAAACTGTATCGATTTTCGTAATAACAAATGTCACATTTCATAAGTCAGCGCCACTGAGCTGGATGTGTCAGTCTGCAAGATATCGCGTGTACCCCATAAGCCCACTCGCTTCAGACGCGATCCACACAGTCGGCACTTGCAGCTGCGCGTCCATTCACAGCCTTATCTCGTGTGCAGCGATGCGGACACGCGAGTCTGCGAGAGGAGACGAACGGAGTAGGAGACGAGTGTTCAGCCAGCGTCCGACGCGGAGGGCTGCGAGTGACCGCGAGCTCGTTGTAGACTAACGCAATGGAGAATGCGGCGGCCTAAGAGCGCTTCTGGGCCCACTTCATGTCGTCGGCGCGCGGCTTGCAGCCCGTCAGGGCCTCGATGATGGCCTCGAGGGTGGACCAGAAGCGCAACTTCTCCAAGGGCCAGTTGAGCCAGCCGGTGGTGATGCAGAAGTAAGTCTCGTGCGGCGCCACGTGGTGGATGCGGTGGTGGCGGCGCGGCAGGATCACGTGCCACTCCTGCAGCCACACCACCCACGCCGGCAGCCCGAAGTATGTGTGCGACCACTTGTGGATCTGCGCGAACGTTCGACCGAGCTATTACTTACTGTACTTGTGGCAGGGTTTATAAAAAGAAATAATCCTGAATAGATTGACATACGGATGCTTCATACGACAAGTCGATTAACTCCGATTTTTAATATTATTAAATTTTAAAATCAAAGCACTCCTAACTGTACGTGTTCAACGGCTCAAAGACGCGTTTGCAATAATACAGCTTACAAGGTATTTTTGAATTTCAAAAAATAATTTAAATATTATATTTCTCAGCGGAGGCTTATGTCTAACAGTAGACTACAATAGGCTGATGAAGGTGGCGATGAATACCTATATAATCAACATCTGTTACAAAATACACTATCCATTAGGATTATTGTGGAGGATCCACTCCTGACGACCTGATAGAGACCAGTGAACCGGCCCTAAGAGCACAAGTCACCTGATTGGTCATGGCGACGAATATGCACCAGAGGTAGGCGTACGCCATCCAGTGGAAGCGCGCGCGGATGTCGGCCGGCTCGCGCGTGAGCAGCAGCCACACGAGGCGCGCCAGCACCGGGATCGTGATGGCGAAGTTGTCGCCGTTCGTCTCCACGAAGTCGTGGCGCGTGATGGACGTGGGGTCGAGGTGGTGCTCGCGGAACGGCCGCAGGAAGTTCTGCAACCGACCGAGACACCCCGTCTGCTGTTACCGGCACCGCCACCTCGGCGATGTATCCACATCGCAGGGCGCTGAGTGTCGGGTGTCTTTGTCCTGACGCGTTACCACGATATTACTTGATTCACAAGAGAACGACAGTAATACCAGCCTGTTTAATTGAAAGTAATAAATTATTAATTTGATATACAGTGGGCACGCTGGTGAATGTCCGATTTAATTTCAGTAGACGGAGCTTTGTTGAAATTCGTATTAAAAGTATGATCAATACTGTTATACAATAGCATTTACTGCAAGCTACTTGAAAAAGACTCTATCGGAACAATAAAGAGACAGTTATAAGAAGGTGAATTTTGATAAATAAATATGTTATATCAACATAGTGCCTGGGTTCATAAGGCACACATTGGAATAAGTACGCAAAAACTTCACGCATTTTGAATAATAGATGTGTATATTTTTCAAATTCAACTTTAAATGTGTATTATTCATATATTCACATGTAAATATCTGAGCCCACGTCGGTCCTTCCTTGCCAGAAGTTCTTGCTGTTTGAAGTAACGACTTGTTTCCTCATTACCGTGTGACAGTCAGCCCTTACTGGACAGAGCCAGCCACCTACGTCACATGTGACCATTGACGACCGCAAGATATCGGCGGGCGAATCAATGGCGTGTGTTCGACATTTATAAATAAATAATTTGTTCCTTTATTACTCATTTGTTTTTAAATTAAGATACCTATAATTATATGTTTTATTTGAGATTTCATTTTATTGAAACATTTCTAATCAATTGTAAGAGCAGGATTTATAATGACTTATGCAGATTTATTTATGTTGAAATCGTCACGTTAAACCATGAAAATATTAAAAAATAAGGCTGAACGTTCGTGTGCTGTCCAATGACGACGTCACGCCGTTTAAATAAATAAGTTCCATAGGTGACTAACACGACCTCAAACAATGTACCGGCGGCTACCGTGCCCACATTAACACTCGCCCTCCCACCGGCCGACGCCACCGAGTATTGTTACCGATCGGCATCTGGCGCGGCGGCGCTTGAACTGTTGCATTTGTAACTCGCGCGATTTAACTGGACACTTCGCGACCGTGACGTAACAGCGAGATACGCACGTCTCCAGGCCGACAGCGGACAAATGGAAGGAACTACATGAATTTCATGCGTTCATGCCAAGTTCCGTAAGGGCTTGTCAAAGGTCATCAAGTGCCAAATGTCTTTATCCTTACAAACCAGCCGTGCTTCTTCTATATTAATTACTCTCTTGATAATCTCTCTTTCTTTGCATTCGCATTGGACGACGCATTGCCTTCGTCACACTTTCCTCAGCCATTCTCTCAACACGTGAACCATGAGAACATGACCCTTCTCATTTCTCAAAGCATCTGTCTTACGACCAGTGTGGCAAATTATGACACTGACAGTGGATGAACAAACAGCATGACCGCTACATGAAAATTAATAATTTCATGTTAGGTATAACCTACTTCCAACATGCATAGTATTCAAGGGTTCACAACGTTCAAGGACATATTTTCAATTCTAAATTAAAAGGTAACGGATACCAATAACACGGCACGACAAAATTCCCACGACGCGAGTATTGCCGCACAGCCTATTAAACTAATTGAGGCGCGTGTCCGCTGTTCGGCCGCGTTAAACAATTCATAGCGGCACTCTCCCCTCGGCGACGGCATCGACGTGACCATGTCACGGTTTAAATATGTATTCACTTACGGCGGCCCGAGGGCTAATTATTTATTGATTGCGCGCACATGTGGCAGAGCGCACGTAAGCTCTGCCAGGACAGAAGTATTGGCGCCCATTGCTCTCCCTGAAGGAGCCGGCGTGGTCGCGTCACATCGTCCGCTCGTCCGGCCTGATGTGTGATGGTTCTTAGAACCCCTTAAATCTCTTACATCCCAATTATGTTTTTAGTATTGTATAACAACCCGAACTTATAGCAAACGATCTTGTTGATTGGTCAATTTCAACTAATCTTGTCTATTAGTCGATATGTCTTCAACGCAGCAGTAAAATGTTTCTCTTATAATATATTCAAATTCAAATTCCATTTATTCAAAATTGGTTTTTAAGTACACTTTTTGTATGTCAGAATGAAACGACCACCGTCATGGAATACACGTCATATACGTCATGGAATGTTCTTATAACCTGTATAATCACATAAGAAATGTCATATTGAAAAGGTTTACTAGTAAGCATTGTAAATAGTGACTATACCATAATTTAAAGACTGAGTTTTACGATCACGAAATAGTTAATTATTGTTATACGTGAGGGTAATAAATGACTAAAATTTTATGAAAACGAAGACAAATAATATCTTTCATATCGTCATCAAAGTTTACAATGGAAGAATTAAT
>DWEI01003607.1:0-12631 GCA_018245875.1 Mysoria ambigua | reverse complement strand
GATTAAATTGATATATGTAGTATGAATAAAAGCTACGCATCCGTCATCGTCCACCAATGAGGCTTCCACTGCGATTATCCTACGTCCTCAGCTTGCAGCATAAACATTACTTAGTACCCTCAAAAAATGTAATCAACATTGCTTTTATCATTTATAAATAATCCGCGTTATAAAAATAAATATTTGTCGTTCGATGCTCCCGGCCGCCCTGTACGCGCGCTGACGCCAACGTGTAGCAATAAGCACCTGGGTGTCCTTGAGGCGCGCGAGCTCCGGGTGCAGGTAGTAGGCGATGCCGCGCGTGGCGCCCGGCAGCAGCAGGCCCCGCGCCAGCAGGATGGACAGCACCACGTACGGCATGGTCGCCGTCAACCACACCACTTTACCTGTTTATAGGGGTCAATATCGATTCACACGTGACATGCCTACGCCAATTATTATAATGTTATATCAACTGAAAGTAGAGTCCGTTACAGAAATATTTAGTATTGTGGTCAAACTGTTGCACAGAGTAGAAATTTATAGACCGCATGTGCCTATTGTTCGATAGAAGAATTCCAAGTGACGTTCACACTTGACATTTCATAAAGTTTAATTTCGTTCGATGATACATCACTATTTGAAATGTACACTATGCAAAATGTTCCTCGATAAGCCGGCAAGCATTCCTCACCTGAACTCTTCACACCCTTGAACAGCGACAGGTAGAGTGTGATGTAAACGACCCCCAAGCAGACGGCCAGTTGCCACTTCGGTAGCCCCAGGTCATTGAGCCCCTCAGAATGTTGCATCTCTAACACTGCACGGCTGTAATAAAAATGTAAGTATATTTTCTAAAAGGAAAATAATAGAAAATTACCCCAAAAATGTTTAAACCAAAAATTTCCATATGCTTTTTCCAACTAACTAAACTTAACTTTTGGTTGACTAAATTATGTATAAAATGATACAATTGTATACATATTTTTTAAATTAAGTATACACATGTCACATTCTAAAATTAAAAATAAAATTTTTGAATCTGGCAACATTCATACACAATCGAACTCACTGGAAAAACTCTGACGCCGGGGTGAAGTGCGACAGCGGGCCCTGGTAGGGCGCGTCGCTCCCGTTGGTGGCGTTGAGCCTCGCGGCGTCCCAGCACTGCTCGGTGTTCCACGCGTTGTCGCAGTGCACCCACGGCAGCTCCGAGCGCGCCGAAGACACCAGGAAGTAGAACGCCCAACCTGCACAAACAGGATCTAAGCACCGCACGGAGACTGAGAATGGTGAATAACCCACATCGACTAGGACCCATGGACTCAAATATGTCTACGATAAGACTTGGTAGGAACACTATCGTCGCCAATTACAGGTGCTAGGTCAAATGCATTATTTCATTATATGTATCTTTATCATGAAAATATAAAATGTAAGTAAAGCACACTTTAATGATATATAATAAAAAGCAATGACGTAATAAGAAATGGAAACGTAATGTGCTATACTAAACAATAATAAAAAAAGAGTTTATTTGACAAATAACACTATAATGTTAGCCCTAAGACCCCTGCACTTGTTTCAAGGCGTTATTACCGGCTATTTCGATATAAAAAAGTGAAACAACTTCCCAGTATGTTCAAAAAATATAATGTCACACTTACCAATAATGACGTTGTAATAAAACGATACGTAGAACGCGACCATTACGGCGCAGAATCCGACACCTGCGTGGGAAAATGGCGTGTATCATAGTCTGTCCACCCTGTAAGGGTCTTGGTGATCGATGTGCGAGTAATATCAATGATATAATGCATTGATTACAATAACATGGTTGTTATCGACAGCTCATTTAATTATATAAGAATTCTGATTTAACATGTCCGTTAATAGAATTGTTTCCTATTAAAACTGAGATGCATTTTCCTACGACTTATACTCTTCCCTGGTAAATTTGATACAAAATTACTTTTTAAAATTTGCCTCTATTAAACTAAGTCCTAATATTACAAGATATTTTTAATATGATTGAGCTGAAAGACGTCATATTCTAATACATGCTTGATCATTTCACTGAGTACCTTTGAACAGGGGGCAGATCTTCCAGAGGGTTATAGGTCCTTGTCGATTGTACTGGCCGAGAATGAGCTCCATGTAGAAGAGCGGCACCGCGCCAAATATCAACATCAACATGTAAGGTATTAAGAAGGCTCCTGAAACGTACGAAAGTGAATGTAAGAGGCAAGCAGAGTCTAGGACACTTCCACAACTCGATATCGTTTACATCGCTTATTGCTACTCATCGGGCAAAAATATAGACTTCGAGTCAGTATTAAAAAATTCACAATATAAAACTCAAAAGTACCCGACCGGGGATTGAACCCGGGAGCTCTCATTCAGTAGTCGAGCTTGCATCCACTCGAATATTCAGGCAGTCAAAACAAAATAAACCTTATAAAAAGAGATGACTGAAATAAATCGGCCAAAAGAACAAGTAATCCAAATGTGGGCTTGAAATGTGTTATTAATAGAATATCGTATAGTGAATTATTAATGAATACATGA
Source organism: Mysoria ambigua (assembly GCA_018245875.1). Lineage (NCBI taxonomy): Eukaryota > Metazoa > Arthropoda > Insecta > Lepidoptera > Hesperiidae > Mysoria > Mysoria ambigua. The sequence continues at coordinate 10,084 of DWEI01003607.1, read as the reverse complement.
CAATAGTGTCTAGAGTTCTGTGAACCACTCTTCGTGAAGTAAGTCTTTGATAAGATTTAAAAACGCATTTTTAATAAAGAGCGTGGGAAGGTTAGTTTGGGAGAAATCGTAAATGTAATTTATATCTTATTAATCCAACTAAAGAACAATGTGTGGATCAATTTTCCATTGTGCATAGTCAACTTCCAAATACATTTCAAGGAGTTTGAGCAAGTACAGTTAACACTTCAGCAATGTGCGCTGCCCTCAAACTATTTCACAATATAACAAATGGGATAGAATGATGAACTTGCAATAAACTCACCTCCACCGTTCCTGTAGCAGAGATAGGGGAAGCGCCAGACATTAGCCAAGTCCACGGCGAAACCTATTATCGACAGAAGGAAATCAGCGCCAGTTCCCCAGGTCTCTCTGCCGTCGTCTGCTTCTACAGAAAGTTTATGTGTTTTAGATGCTGTTGTACAATTAATAATATATTATATTATGTAATAAATATAAAAAAAATGCTTAGTTTGGAGAAAGGAAAAGATGAATTAGATTCTTATAAATTGTAATAATACAATGTCTGTGTGTATCAAAATAAACGTAACTTCACTTTTGTGTGTATAAGTAGTAGAAAAAACATTTATAAAAGATGTTCTCAGCGTACGTGCAGGTAGACACAGAGGACCGTAAAGCAGGATGTTAAAGTTAATGTATCGCATAAAGATGAATCGAGGATGTATTATTATTAATATAATGATAATAATACAAAAGACAGACTAAAATTAAATTTTCTGGGAAGTACGTTGTTGGGTTAGAAAAACTAAGTTGGAATATTTAAACAGACTTACTGAGAATTACATTACTGGAGAATTACATCAACAATTTTGCTGCAAACATATTAATATAATAGATACAGATTTGTTGAATATCGAACTCCCTCAAAAATGTTCACAATATTTTATAAAATGTAATTGAAATATATTGAAAATTTAAAAACTATATAAAAAAGTCCATATTAGTTCTATGTATGCATATCACAGCCCTATAGTCACTTATGAAAACACCTATCAACCCACTAATAATTGTTCTAACGACATAGTCCAATTTATTTCAAATGATTTCTTTAAGAGGTTCGTCCTATTCCAAACTATTCCACTATGCTATTACAAAGAAAAAAGCTTTATCTTTTATTTCACTCTGTTGTAATGAAACGGTATAGGCTCAATTCATTTCTGCATAATATGATTTCCTGTAATCGCTCACCTGGCTTAATGCTGCTGGCTCTAATCCGCTTTGTTGGTTCGCTGTGATACCCCTCCTCTTCTATTTGGACCTTGGGCTCTTCTGAAAAGCAAATTTTAATTTCAATTTATTAAAATAACTTTAAAACAACATCCCAAAATTCACACGTTTTCTCGTAGACCACTGTTGTCATTCACAACATTTACCGTTCTAATGAAAATGATCGATGATACTAAGATCGATAATATAAATACTAAATACACAGTCTATAAGTGAATTATTTTCGTCCACTACACCAATAATAAAAGGGGTTGTACAAGGACCTATTTTTAAGCCACTATTATTAGTGTTGTTTAGTACAGACATGGTTGAACATACATGAAACTAATAATACCATATAGATGAGTGGAAGAATTTCAAATATAGCATTCTCTTCGAAGCTTCTGAATATATTCCACAGATGTAATAATAAAAGGTTAGTTTTGAATCCTCAACAGACAAAATATCTACTAATTGTTACGGTTGAGTAAATAAAATAAGTTTCCATTGATAATCCTTACATATTATCCTTGCATATTAATGACGAAAAGACAGAGAGTAAGAAACACATAAATCAGTTACACGTCTCGACGAGTCAGTCCTCTTTGAAGAAAATGTCATCACGCAGTCAACAATTGTGTCTATAGTACCAAAATACTATACAATTGAAGAAAAGCTTTTAGCAACGGTCTACGCTCAAAGCTTTGTGAAGTCTTAGTAGTTTCCATACTCAAGTACACCGAGGTAATGTTTGGTCCTAAGCTTAGAGAGGTGACATAGAATTTTATGCAAGAATGCATGTGCGAGATACTAGTTCAGCATACCCACCTGCACAGACATCAGTAAATAAATAAAATAATGTTGAAATTCTATGAATAACATACAGCTAATTGCTATAATGTGCCGTCACAATCTAGTGTGGCTATCCGTGATACTTGTAAACACATCCATATAGCAGATAATGCATCTATTTGTAATTCCAATGCAATATATATTTTTAAAGACAGAGTAATATAATTCTATGTATGGGTATAAATATTATACACATGCACGTGTAAACAGCGGGAGTCAAAATATAATTCGTGGGTTTCGTCATTTTTAAGTAATTACATTTAAAGTAATTAAAGTAATCCCAAATTACTATCTTAATTCCGTGGGGAACAGGTGTTGATGTTCTGAGCATTATGAGGAAAATGTTAATTTTGAAAGATATTTTTCTACGTTTCTATGAAAATGGTAATCACAAGTAAATAAAATGAATATTATATGTAAATAAACCATTATCTATCTGTATTAATCATCGTTGGCCATCGGCGTGCCCAAATGATCCTAAACCGCGTAATAAATAGATAAATATGAATAACATTTAAACTTAGAACGGATTTTTTAAACTAACTACCACATATAAATTATCCTTAAATTTACTAGCACGCAGTTCAATATAACGTGGCCGCCTCAAGCCACGTTATATAGACTTAATGGCATAACTAATCCAATTAATGCGTACTTGTTCAAATGTAAATATAATAGATACTCGAAATATATTGTGATGCCCAATAAAACTGCAGTGTTTATATCCCCTAGACTTTATTCTACCTTGCTAGTTGAAAGGAGAACAGTGCCCAGCAGTGGGACGTTAGAACACCTAATGATGATGTTACTCTCTGTATATATCAAGTTAACTACATATCAATGTATAATGGATAACCACGAAATTAATTGATAATTTGCAGTTCTAAAGATTTTGGTTTATTTGGTCACAAGTGCTATGACCGAAATTATCCCCATAATACCCGCTTACAAAGCGAATTTAGAAAAAATAAAATGGCTTACGAGGTTGAACTTGGCGGACGATCGTCAGTAACATTGTTAAATGAATTACATGAAAATCACAATTGAATCGCTACTAGGCAGTTTGGAAAACGAGCAAGCCCCAGGCGGCGCACGTTAATGGGCTGGAATCCAATTAATGCGTACTCGTCGCGATACTCACTTTTGTAGCACGATAGTGTCACCACGGAGCCCTTTGTCGATTTGTGTTCTGTAACAATTTCATTATCATTTAATAACATCTATTATTACATTATACACAATTGTGTTATCGCTATGTTTCCAAGTGAGTGCAGTGTGATGTTTTTTTGTGTGAAATGCATTTTATATATCGTGATCCGTTACGACTAACTTGAATCCGAAATCTGAATGAAAACACCTGTTATGAACGGTTAAACAAGTAGCATTTGAACAGTAAGTAAGAAACGAAGTCACACTGACTTTATAAGTGTGTAAGTTAACTTACAAGTATCTTATGCAGGCGCCTCAATCTTGAAGCAAGTATCGGAGAACATCCGCCCGCGTTAAGACAAATTACTTCTTTATCGCCGCGATTGTGATCGGGGATTATTAAGGACATTACATTGTGAAGGAACTGTAAAGGTGAAATACTGATTGATGATGCTTTGAATTGTTTTTAGATTTTCATTTGCTGCACCAATCGGCTATGTGTCTTTGCCCCTATCCAAAATTAGTTAAAATTTCCATTAGATTCGGTTATGTTTCAGATATAATTTTACTCTAGATATCCGACGGTTACAAAGCTCAATAAAATCCCTGATAGTGATGTACAATGGTCAATCTGATAAAATACAGTAGGTAGTAATTTATTTTTGTAAGTAACAAAATAAGTTGCATACCGCTTGCTTAAGCTTTCTGGCTCAAGTGACCGTTCACGACTATTGCAACAAAAACCGAATAACGTAACATCAAACTTGCAATCCCCGAATAGGTAATTCCACGTCCCACCAGAACATTTGAACCTAGACCTCTTGGTCGACAGTCGCGCTTGCAACCAACACGACCAACGAGACAATAAATAAATTAAAAGGGTACTTTTAGGAGCAAAGTTTCTTTATTAAAATTAAACTCTTTATTCTGAATAGGTACGAAAATTATCTCTTACGTTAGAGTAACTGACCCTACTAACCTAAACCAACTTTACCTTTATCCTTGACCCTAACCCTTAACTTTCAGTACAAACAAGGTCTCAAGTTATAGGTTATAAATAACAATTATCTGTTCAACACACCAATTTAAAAATGGAACAAAATAAAATAAAATAATAAAATATTAAACTGCAGTGTTTGAAGATCTGGTGACCAGAAGGAATACAGACGCGATCATAATGAAAAGGGGGTTAATATAGTTGCAATCATTCAAAGATACATTTTAAAAGAAAGGTTAAGGCAAGAACCGTTGTGTAATATGTGATTTTAAAAGTATTATTTATTAGTTTATTAACATATTATTCGTTTATTAACATATTATTATACTCTTAGTTTATTATTATATTATTAATTAATTGATATACTATTGGTTTAATGACACGTAAAACGCCCACGTTTCTCCGAATACGTTACATTAAAAATTTAAATGTAACTTTACGCCTGTAAACCCCGAATAGGTATGCAGAGGAATGCAGATCGCTCCCACGTTTCAACAGTTGCGTTTACATTTCAAATTTATTCAATAAGTCAATATTGTACTCTATTAATCAATGATAATAAATTAACACAGATTAAAAGGAATCCAAAGACAACAGACCTTTTAACCGGAGAGTAATTAAAAAAAATCCCACGAAACCTAGGGCACATATATTGTCTTTTACGACCAGCACCTGTAAGCATCTCGAATGCGGAACGCGGTCCATTCAAACACGGCACGACGTTCCTTAATAACTCTCGACGACCCGCCCCATCGCCGCATTATTATGGAACCTATTGGATGCCGATGCGGAAATTCCACAATAATCCACCGAGGTGCCGCCATTGGAATGCAAAAATGGAATTCGCCGCGGGAATCCACGGATAATTGATTCGATAGAGCCCGTTTTATTTTTCACCGTTTCCGAGCGCTTTGTCTATAAGTTAATTCTTTTTTCGAAATGGTTATCCATTGTCTACGCCGATCTTATAACGTAAAAAGCATGATTAGATATCAACGTTTATTATCTTTCTTTTTTCACTTTTATTATCCTTTCTTTTTTTTATTCGTATTTTCCTCTTTTTTTTAAATAAGAATGCGCAGCAAAAATTGTGTTATCACTATCTTTGACATTATTGGACATAGGTCACCTGAAAGGTATATCACAATGATCCAACTTTTACCCGTTTTCTTACGTTCAATTGTAAGTATATAAACGTATTTAAATAATTTTGAAACAAACTTAGTGAAATATAACAGGTTAATCACAGACTGAAAGGTTGTAAAAAGTCACAAAACTGACTCGATTTATGCCGATTAATGCACCTGGAAAAAGTATCTGAGTATAGAAATATATGGAACTCACAGATCTCTGCTCACCCTCAAAGGTAAGCAGCGTACAAATATAATAAATATAACTTAGCGAAGGCTGCATCCTTCACTTGATTCTCGATGGCAACTAAATTTACGGTGAAAACAATGAAAGTTCTAAACAACACAGTCCAAGTTCGCTGGCGCTTGTGCGAGAATCCTTGCATTTCTCGAGTTGCAAGACGCGAGTTCCAAGGTCTTCGCTGCGGTTTGTTTTTAATTAATTTTGTGTTTTATTACTTGTTTGCTGTAGTTTATGCGTAATATTATATACCATCTGCCTGTGTATGGACGGCGCTTATTAATCATTTATTCGATATAAAAATTATGATATTTATATGAAATAACAATCATGGCTTGTTTACGATGGTTATTGATGAATATTATTTATAAATTATCTTCTATAGACTACTACAAATATAAGATTTCATTGCATTACAGCAACAGGTGGTTTTGAATTATATCTGGTTGTTTCATTTAATTAATATTTTTATAGTTTCACGTTAATTCAGTGTAGCGATAGCTTATGTAGATAGTTAATGAGGTTCCATTGTTCTAGTGGTTGCGCGTAAGTGCGACTGATGATTGCGAGGTCTTAAGTTCGTTCCAAAAATATTAAAGGATTTTTGTAACTTGAAATTCCTTGTTCAGGTCCCTTGCACGGTTTCCGTCATTGTACCTGGATTATGGCAATAGTCCCATCATGTATTCTATCACAGGACGTGGAACTGTACCACAGTTCTGTGCTCAGCTCTTCCAATGTTAGAGGCGAGATGTAACATTTGCCACGGTTTAAGTTTACGTAATTAAATCTTCTTACTCAATAACATGTACATTTATACAACTTTTATAGCCAATTAGAATAATTCGATTTTAATTTTAATTTAAAAACGTAACTGGGGAAACGTGGGAGAGTTCCGCCTAGCTCTTCGAGGAAAACACGCGCGAGGTTACTTTTTTTACGTTTAATTTTAATTTGACGTAAACGTAATTGGTGCAACGTGAGAGTTTTCTTCATTCCTATGACTACCACTTCGGGGATTATGAGCGTGATGTTACATTTTTTTTCGTATTTGGTTTTGATATAAAGTTTTCCCTTTATCCTAGATACGTTTGTATCCAGACTCTACCATCTGATAGCCTGCGACTCATGTCTGTAACCTAAAACTGTGTGGTAAGGTACTTAACCCGCAAATGAATTTTTAATGCTGAACATAACTTTCCGAAAGCTTGATTTTCGCCGAATAAGGGATTTGTGAGGTGTGAAAGTAATCTATTATCTTTATTTCACGTTAGCTTCAGCGTATTCAGCGTTTATGAATCTCTACACTACTTTATAGAGCCATTTCATGACGCAAAACTCTCCGTGCGCGAAGTCACACTTGCGCAAGTTTAGATAATTACATTTTTCGTTTATCTTTCTTTGTTAGCTGTTTTGTTCTCTTTCTTTTTGGTGAAACTGATTGAACGTGGAAGTGTACAACAGTCCTCAACATCCTCAATGACGGTTACCAAAACGTAACTATGTATAGCTTCATACCGTGACAGTTTACGGTTAAGGACTTAATTATCTTATCGCTTTAAATATTATTGATCTATTCGTTACTCAAACTATTCGTTACTCATCTATTTGTTACTCAAAGTATTTAATAAACAATTTTAACAAAAATAAAGTAATACAGGTAGTTCAATACAATGAAACCGCCTATGTAATGGACGGGAACATTCAATAAGTCGTGGACAGTTCACGAGCAAACAGTGGGTTGTAACAAGTAATAAGGACTTCAAGAGGCAATAAGCCGTCGGGCTCTCTTCGAGTGGACCACCGGCTGCTGTTGTACAATCTCCTCTGTTTTGCAATGTGCTACTGTTTGCTTATTGGTAGCTTTTCCTCACTGAGAGCACAGTGGTTTAAAATTCGACCTCTCACTCTTATACTGCACCTATTTATAAAATGTGCGTTTTATGTTTAAATATCACTTGCTATAATGGTGAAGGATATCGTGAGGGAACTACTAGAAACCTTATCGTGAACGTGTTTATCGACGATATTTACTATGTCCCATAAAACAAATAAATGTGGAGGCATCAGTTACATATATAACTATCAGTTAGGTGGTGTGACGACATACGAAGTGGTTGGCAGCGGTTGGATGCCAAGAGCTCAAGATCGAGCTCAGTGGCGTGCTATTGGAAAGACATGTCCAGCAGTGAACGACAATAGGCAGAGGATGATGAGACCACTAATCGCTAAAATGTATGTATTTTTTATTGTTACAAGTCGTATTATGCGTTTTAAGATTAAACAGCAGTCCCCATAAAGAGGTACAATAACATTGAAATGAAACATGCTCCCGTTAGAATCTCAAGTAATGTACTCTGAGTCATACGAACTATGGGGGTTGCATTTGGCTGGCACGTAACATGATGCTATTAAACTTTTCTTTTTTCAAAGAAATCGCGTCAAACAGCCGAACTATAATGATTTCACTATGATGATGACAATGAATTCAAGTAGACATCAAACGTCAATTGAACATCTAGCAATGCAAGTACGATTAAAATTCTGTCTTCTGACTGACCCAGTACACGTTATATAGACAACTTGTCAAGATGTAACATTATTCTTAAAGTTGTTCGTCGTGCAAGATGTTTTCTTTTATTCACGTTAATTTTATATGTTGTTATAGTTATATTGTGAATTGTGAGTCTGTATAATTTCTGTGCAATAGTGTAAGCGAATACAGACAGGATTATTGAATTTAGTGAGGGCTCACCGAAGGCGCGCGGCGTGCTGCCGGCGGAGCAGTAGCCGTCGTCCCGCGCGCTGCGGCCGCCGGGCGTGCCCGCCGCGTGCCGGCCGAGCAGCGCGGGGCTGGCGCGCTGCTCCTCGTACGAGGGCACCGTGCGGCTCACCACGGCGCCGCCGGACAAAGTTGCCTGTCGGAATACACAGCATATCAACACGATACATGGAATAATTATAAATATTTTGATAACAAATAATTTGCAATGATAACTGTATTATATGCGACCGGACGTTATGTAGAATGTACGTAGGTATAACATGAGTAGGGAAATTTATCATTAGTTGACTTCCGACTCCTGACCTTCTCAAGTTGAAAGAAATAAGGATACTGTTCATTACTAACTTCCTCATAGTTTATATAATCGAATTGCTTTACATTATGCTTTCTGACCTTTTCTATCAGTTGTCCATTGCTTTAAGTTGGAAATAAGGCGAAATCATACCTTCTACAAGGGGATTGAAGCTGCTGTTGTATACAAGTATTATCAAATAAGCATATAATTATTATAGATAATTTTAAATAATAATAATAAATAATTATAGGAATATTGAAGATTGTATTGCTTACCACAATAGGAACTTTGTTATCCAAAGCCTCCCGCTCGTAGCCTTTAGCACTGGTGGGGCGAGAGTTGGTCAGGTCCGGTCTTACTTCCACTTCATTCTCCTGTTAACATGAGGTTCATTAAAAAAGCTCATAAACGAACATATTTTTATAAACTTTCTGCTGCATTGCTGCATTGCTGAATATGTTTCTCGACCAATAATATGTTAAAAATAAAAAGATATTTTTATTGTAACAAATTTCAGGATTATTTAAATGTCACAAAGTTATTAAACTTGTTTAGGTATATGACACTACAAAATATCGAGACATATATTATACTAGCCATGCACGCGACTTCATTCGCGTGGAGGTTTAACAAATTCTAAAATGAAAGTAGCGTAAGTTACTCATTATTATAATAGCTATCTGCCAGTCACAGTACCGTCAAAAACGGTCTAGCTCTTCCAGGGATTAGCCGGAACAAACAGACAGATAGACCAACAGACAAAAATTGAAAAAACATGTTATTTCTGTATAGGTTCACATAGGTACACATGCATTAGATAAAAGCGTTTATTTAAATATTACAAACAAACACCCCCATACTATTTATTTATATAATTACGTTACATATAGGTACATACAGTAATGTGCTGCCGCTAACTCGTGTCAAATTTTTGCTCTTACACTAACAAATCATGATTTTTATAGCCGTTGGTTCCATTGGGGCTGCCCCCGACGACACCACACACGTCACTATCGACAGTACGTCAGGAGCATCGCATCGCACAACGTGAACGCTACCTGCACTCGATGCGGGGACGAGCCGCGCCGCGACCCGCTGCTGGACGACCTGTTGCTGACATCTGGAACAATGGACAGTTATTGTTTTACAGTTCCCATATTATATATAATATATGTAGCTATACGTTCAAAACATAGCTCTGTATGGATAAAAAAGATATAAACTAATATTAACAATACAATACAAACAATACAATATAAACAACACAATACAATACAAACAATACATTACAAATAACGTAACTTCACGCCTGTAATCCCCGAAGAGGTAGACAGAGGAATGCAGAACACTCCCACGTTTCACCGGTTAC
>DWEI01003606.1:0-12634 GCA_018245875.1 Mysoria ambigua | reverse complement strand
GGCAATAGGCTCACCACCTATTACATAGTGGGACATAAACGTAACCGGTGAATCGTGGGAATGTTCTGCATTCCTCTACCTGCCCCTTCGGGGATTACAGGCATAAAGTTACGTTTCTATTAGTTGGGTCGGCTTATTACCAACGTCTTCATTTACCGTTACAGCATTCATATACATACATACTGCCTATCTCCCTTAGGGGTAGGCAGTAATTTTCCACTGGCTACGAATAACATTGAAGCTTGCGCGCTCAGCTCTGCCTCTAGCGGCTTTACCATTTATCCTCACCTTGTAAATCGTCGTAAGTCCTTATCTAATGCCCTTTATTTTTTTGACACGGCTTAGCCATCCAAGCAATCTTTTATTGATTACTTTCTGGCTTTCTGACTTTATTGACTTTTTCTGAGTCACAAAAATATAGGTAGAATTATTGTGAACATCGTAATATACCTCGACCAAAATGTCTCATTGAATTTGGTGAAGGATGAGTTACCAGTTCTGTGGACTAATTGGGTCACTCAGTGAGTGACTCGACCGGTCTACACAAGTAGCAACTCACTGCTAGCAGCCAGCAGCCAGTCAGCCTCAGCCTGGCTGGCTGCTGACAAACTTGTACAAACGTGGATCTATGCCAGGTCTGATGACGATAGACAATGTAAGAATGTTTCTGTTTTAATGTAGGAACTATGGATGTCTACCGTTTACATGTAGGTACTTGGTATATAAAACTAATCGTAGCTATATGTTACGAAACGATGAATATACATTGTATTTTTGTATTATTCATCTACTTGTTGGTTTGTTAAAATATATTTTAAAATCATAAAGCAATTGTTCGCATTAGGCACTTATAAAATCAAATGACACCGACATTGTATTGTCGTTCACAAACACGATGTTCGTTATTGAATTCCCGAACGAAATTCCATAAACAAAGCTGAACCACAGACAATCACTCCCGCCCGCGGTATGTTATCTGTTCCCTAATTCGATAAACGGCGCCAATTATTCTCTCCCTCCTATTAATTCGAAGGCTCCTTTCTCTATTATTAAGCTTTTACAGTATATGTATTTCAGGGGGTATTTTTTCCTTGTTCGTAAGCTATATGTATTAAATTAATGTAGGTACTGTTAAATCTTGCGTGATCAACATCGCGCATGGAAAAATGTCGTAGCAAAGAAAACTTGTGATAAAAAACTAAAGTTACCGTATTTGAACTCTATAATAAATAATATATCCCAATTAAATAAATATTAATGTGACTACAATGTTACTTGATGGTTAGCGAAATCTAACTTAGGGCGTAAATCGCTTTCATAGGAAGTGCATATTAACTCTAGTCTTGAACACTTGTCCAAGAGTCCCCCGATTGCTACAACTTAGTCCAGGTTATAGAAATAGGGGATAATAGACGCCAGTGAGAAATTCCACGTCTATGCTAACGGTACGATGTTTTTTTATTTTTGGCGCCGTTTCTTCATTTTCAACCGCTACATATTTCGCGTTGATACTCTGTGTAGAATTGATTCGAATTTGAATATCAACTTGACTCACTCTTTGACCGTGCTTGGAACATAATCTACTTTGAATGTTTGATAGGCTAGCGCCCGGTTGCGATGTCGGCTGATGGAGCGCGCAAATGCGTCCCAACATGGAGCCCACAAGCTTAGGACCACAAGATTCACGCTTGTATTCAGAAGGCCTATGTTACGAATCAGTTGGGAAATAGATAACGTTCATCTAAACGCAAGATAACGTCTGTAATACCCGATGAGGCAGATAAAGGGGCGTAACACACTCCCATGTTCTTACTAGTTACGTTTGAACATTCGTCAACTTGGGCAATTCGTAATTTCTACTTGAAATTTAGTGGTCGGTACCTTAGTTACCGTCCAATGACAGTGACATTTTTGTCTATGATTAGCACTCAACAACTGGAATCAGTTGGCTTTTGTTACAGGCAAAACAACCTCACTTCGCTTTCACATATAAACTGACCGACCGAATAATTACAACGTCCATAGTGAATTGTCAACGTAACAAACCAACCGCAAGCGTTCCCGCCAAAACATCTGTCATATTAACAGCAGGAACACGAGCGTCGCGCCTTATAGAAAACGGATAGGTCCGACAATATCGAGGTCAATAAAGATTGAAACCTGTTTACAAGTGCGCTATAAAACACAGATATAATAAAAAAAAACGACTCGACTTGATCGCTCGGCAACCAATAAGAGGCGGTTATTCTTGTATTCGATACAAATCCCCCAATAGAATTTAGCTTTAAGACGCACCCCTGCCGGTGTAGCTGTCCCTGTCTGGCGTGTGGCGATACATAGCTCTGTTTCGAACAAAACAATGGGTTTCTTGAATCGTTCGGTACGATATTTTGTCGAGTTACAGCAATATTATAGATTGGTTGTGTTTTTGTTTCGCGCCATTTTTATATCGAGCATCTCGTTCGGTTGCAACGATTCACAGTAAAATTGTGGTCTATTTAATAACAGTATAAAGAAGAACGAGAACATGGAAGTCGGTTAGTAATAAAATTAATAATGATTTTTATTCTTACACATCCCTCGTTTGTTTTTTCGTTAATGGTATTAACTTATCGAAACAATGACCTCAGAAGGCCTCTCGCGAGAGCGAATTTTATTTGATACGGATAGAGTGATGACGATTTTGAAGCGGATATTTTGAAAATACTTCTCTTTTTTGCATATCTAAATGATTTCACTTCGTGATCTTAATATCGCTGTTCTCGTACGTCTGTAGCAAAATAACCTCAATACCTTTGTTGGACGTTAAATGAAGCACACGATAAAGTAGCTTATCTGTGGCTATGGATGTTGTCAGCGGAATAAACATTGAATAAAAACTAGTTACAAGGGATGAAACCGGATATATTATAGATATATATAAAAGGGAATGAGAGTAAATATTAACGTAATAATTAATAGCATGGAGGGTCTATTACTTTGAAAACACTTAGAATATTAATAAGGGTTCCACATCGCCGTCTAGTTACAAATCTCTCGCGTTTGGTCACGTTCAAGATAATGGTTTAGGAACTTTATTATTCCTACTAAAGAATTAACAATTCACTTACAGAGAAATGATTATAGATAAATACTTATTGTTATTCCGAGCATGCTTACAAAAAATATTGATAAATATTTCACTACGTCAATAAGGGTCAAATATAATCTAGGTATAGGCAACTAAAATAAATAATCGATAAGAAACTAATCCATACTATATTCATATGCACAATTTAATATGTGAAAAGAATTATAACTAATGAGAAAATATTTTTACAAGTTAGTTAAACGTTAGCTTATGTTAAAATTGACACGTCATAAAAATATCCGTTTACATTCTATTGAAGCATATCAAGTAATCGATCTGCGTTGGATCATCGTGGTACGCTGTGGTCGCTCAGATGTCTAGAGTACCATAAACAACAGTAGAACGATTTAAAGGTTGACGACTGGATGATGATAATAACGATAAAGATGACGATATTAACGGTTAATAAATTGATAATGATTACTGAGTGTGTATCAAAAAAAATTATACTACCCATGTATTGTATGCACGAATCCCATCTACGAATACGCGAATAAATACGGTATAATAATGGTATGTATAAATGATAAATAATGGTATGTAATAATCGATGTTACTGCAGTGAAAATAATATGCTCTAAAGTTAGGAACATGTTATTGTAGCTCAGTGGTAATTCCTCTAACGCGTCGTAAATACTCCCAACTGGGACACCAAGCGGCCCCTCGGTAAGGGATCTGTTGTTAAACAGATTTCTGTTGCCATAGAGTTGAGAATGTTATAGAATTGGCCCGATTTTAATGCAGCATAATCGAAAACTAAATAGTTGTGAACAAGCCGGTAGATTTAGCAAAGCGTGATTATTCTCATTTGAGAAGACCGGATGTGACCTGAGCCAAGCTGAAGAAGATGATAAAATACTTTTTACGTAGTATTTGTAATGCCTTAGACTAATCGATCGAGTACCTGAAAGCATAAAGTTCCAAAACCGTGGATAATGGCAAAAAATGTGTATTTTTACTGATTAAATTAGGTAACTAAGATCTAAATATGTACTTAACCGTCGTAGGATATGGTATATTCATAGTTTTACGATTGCTTAGTTAGGATTACTATGTAGTGATTTTTGAGTTAAAAATGAAAGTACAATGTAACATCGCGGATGCAATCGCCGAAGAGGTGGGCAGATGAGAGTGCTAATTTTTGATAAGCACTTGTGCACGGTTATTTCTAAGTCACCACACATCCCATTAATTCGTCATGAAGACGGCAGCGGGGCAACAGTCGTCCTCGCGCCGAGGGGTGCGCTGTGAAACATATTTCCACTGTCTCGGAGCAGACTGATGAAAGGCGTAGAACAGGCTTAATTTTTTAATTATGCCAATATGTTGGAGATGCTCCTATACACCGTTTTGATTACTACGAGGCGGAGCCTGGGCTACGGTGACCAGACAGCTGATAAAATACATATTACATATTACTGTAGACGATTTTGGACAAAATTGGAGTGGCACTTGACCTAGAATTTTAACCCAGAATCTTTCTATCAGTCGTGGTGCTTGTAAGCAATCAGTCGACTAACGAGGCAGGCAATGTTTAAAATTTATGAATAGAAAGAAATGCCAGTCCGTAAAATATTTTATTATTTTTTTTAGTTAAATAAAGCATGCCATTTCTAAAAGTATATAAGTCTTATAACAATTACACACCGTCCCGCGCAAGTCACTGGGAAATGTTCGGAATTACGAAGGTGGGGAGACAACGGAAGTGCTTAAAAAGGTAGTTAATGGTACTTTACCATTTATAATATTAATGAGCATTTCAATGTGCCGAATGTTATTATTTTGAAAAGCGCTCAAAACTATTATACGACATGTATTACTTTGGCAAGTAACAGAGCAATGATAGTGTCCGTCAACAGAATATTCTTTAACTTGGCAAGGATGCTTAAGTCAAGTCAAAGTCGAAGTAAAGTGAAAGTCAATAGTGCTTAAGTCAATTCAATATAATGAAAATAACCTCAATATAAAATCGTTGAGTAAGTTCCTGTGACCTCGTCACGGTCGGCGGGAGCTCATGAAGGTTCAGATGAATCCAAGAGATGTGTTTCTTAAGCCGGTACATAATTTACATGAGATCAAATTGAGTCGTTCAAGCTCTCTGCCTATCCCGTAAGAGATTTGTCAGTGTATCAATTTTACATATTTGGAACGCCTGCCTCGTTGGTCGTGTTGGTTCCAAGCACCATTTTTGAGAGCGTAAGGTTCAAATCTCTGGCATTATCAGGTTTTTCAAATTTAAACTTTCTAGTAGTGGCTCGGAGTCTGGATATGCGCTTGGAATATGTCAACAGGCTCACTACCTATTCCTTAGTGGGACATAAACTGGTGAAAATTGGGAGTGTACCACACTCCTATGCCTACCTCTTCGGGGATTACAGGCGTGATGTTACGTATTGGTGATGACGTTTCCCTCATTTATTTCATTCGTTCTAAAGGTTCACAATGAACCACGCAGCTAGTTAGGGACGCGACCGCTATCTAAGACGCCGCGCCATTGTCTCCTCTAAATTGTACTAAACAATGGCTTATCTAATCTGTGCCGTTCGCCGCTTTGATGTTCCGGAAACGGAAGTCAAATGGAATGTCATCATTTTGATATAAGTAACATGAAAGAGATTTCGATTGCGCGATTTTTTTTTTATTTTATAAAAGGAAGGGAAAAAAATTGGTTCGCTATGATTGTTCCAATTTTAAAAAATCGTATTTTTATTGTCTT
The DNA here is from genome assembly GCA_018245875.1 of Mysoria ambigua. Classification (NCBI taxonomy): domain Eukaryota; kingdom Metazoa; phylum Arthropoda; class Insecta; order Lepidoptera; family Hesperiidae; genus Mysoria; species Mysoria ambigua. Next base: position 6,788 of record DWEI01003606.1, on the reverse strand, counting down.
CGAATTATGATTGTGAATGAACAAATGGTACCAGTGTGATTTGTTCAAGTGTTATGAAAATTAGATTTAAATTAGCGGAGTCATATTATGTTAACTCAACATAGATTGAGTCACATCTCTACTGTCTACGTAATTATAATGTATGGATTGTAATGGATTGTATTAGCCCTAATTGTCCCTGATAAAACTTTATTTTCAATACTCATAGAATTACACAAAACTGATTTTATTATAAATACGTAAATATATTATATAGATATTATTTATGACACAATACAAAGTATTCACTAGCACTGCAATTCAAATAAATATGGAATTGAAAGAATTTTCACTAAACAATAGTATCATAACCACACCGCTTTACATTTTGTAAATAAACCTTCTCCTTTTTACATTGTAATGACATTCAAAAATAAAAAAGAGTCTAAACACATTACCATATCCTTCCAATTACAAACTAAGAATTGAAAGGGTAACATTCATATTGCATTATATTATAATATTAATTCAATATTTAACGAGTACGTATCAAAATATTTGCCTAAACAAATATTAAATCGAATTGCATACGAGTATTTGAATTTGACATTTAAGGTAACGCAAACAAAGATGGTGGCCTGTCAATCAAAAGTGACGTTCCATCTGCATTGTTTATAATTGTTATTTATTCGCAGCGGCATAGTTGGTGAGCCGTGTAAATATAAATAGTTAATAGAATAACACCCTTAATATGTCTTTTGATTTGTTTTAATATAATATCATTACGATTAGTACTGATTGGTTGATAGTTACTTATCATATTCACACTTCGAGAGTCCTAGATTGTAATACTGGCGCACATTTGTTCACGAAATTATTTGTGATTTGGTTTTGAGATTAATATTACCTCCTGTGGACGGCTAAGCAAATCATCGCAAAGATATCTTTGTACCGTAAAGTTTTCGTAATATCTAAAGCGGGTTAAATCTACCGAGCCTCAGCTTTCAAGTCTATTGGTGAGTTTTATATTTACTCTTTGCATTTTAAAATAAGATGAGATAAAAAAATGTAGTATAGAATAAATAATTCATATTTCCAGCTAAAAGTCAAAATTATCGAATTTTTCGATTAAATCCTGTGACAGAAAGACATAATTATGTGGTTGAAGAGCCTTTGACTTTAAGGTTTTCTTATGACAATTTATAAACATTGTTCTATAAGTTATATTAACTGATTTAAATGTTGGCTGAACTGAGTTAAAATAAAGGCACTGCAACCTTCAGAATAAAGCCGAAGCACACACACATAGAAAAAAAAACAAAACCGAATGCAAAATAAATAAATGCAAATATTTGAAATTGGAACGCCGTGAATGTAAACAGCGCACCGTTTGAATATTCATTCGAAATATGAATATTTCAAATTTGGAAGCGCGCGTCCGAAAATCACATTCATTGGACGCTCGGTTCTATTCCGTCCGCAGGCCGAATATGGCGGCGATGGTTTTGTGTCTCTGAACAATATGCCTATTAAAATAAAATAAGTTTTCAATTCAAAGAAATAAACGCTAATTAATGTAAACACAGCATTTGACCACTATAAAGTATTCTTAATTCATAAAAAAAATACTAAATACAGCTTCATAAAAATTAAACCGGTAAATTAGAACTGAATATTATGATTTGTAAATGAAGATATATCAAATATAGAGATATCATCAATCATATCAGAGATATATGTTCTGCATTCCTCTGCCTAACTCTTCGGGGATTACAGGCGTGAAGTTACGTTTAGATATATCAAAATATAACGATACTCTGTATGATACGTATCACGTGAAGGAGATAATAATATGGAGATAGTGATGGCAATCGACATTACATTAAATAAACCTTTTGCCCTCCCCCTGCAGCAGACCAATGTGTTCATTCGATATCAATTTAAAACCATACTTCGGTGACATTTTTTGACATAGGTACCTGTTTATCATATCTAAACAATATATATTAATATCTTAATGAGTTAATATACCTTTCTTGAATCCAATTTATCTTGAAAACCATTACATTTTGGCTGATTTGTGAATACAATCTGAGACTTCTTGATGAGCACTACTGTATGTAGAAATCACTTGCAACCAAACTACAGCAAACCGGTAAAAGAATAATTGATACAATTAATGCAAGATTTGGCACTATACAACGTGGCATATATTACAATACTTTACACATAAATCAAGTCTAAATTAAGAGCTCCCAGATAACATCCGATGGCGTCTTTTGTAACAAGATAGCTGTAATAGTGAAGGGAGGTTCTTTGAAATGTTCTCCAAGTTCCTATTATATGCAGTCTGCCTACCCTTAAAAAGGTGAGACCCCTTCTGATCTCCGGCAGCTTCCCGGGTCCAGAGGCGGGAGGACAAAACACGTATACGATCCTGATACATATGATAGTCACTACAAAATAGATATTGGAGCGAGTAAATAGAATAACGGTTGCCAAACACGTGTATCATTTAATATGTAGGTACCATAGACAATATTAACATTAGTTCTCTTCATAAACCATAGACAAAGAACGGACATTTTATAGGTACAGTTGGCGAGCTAGAAGCGCGTATGAAGTGATAATGTTGCGGTGATAGAAAGAGACAGAGAACGTATTTGGTATACATAGTACATATGCTGACGCGAGGAGTCGGTGGCGGATATAGTAATTTACAGAGAGAAACGAGAAACGATAACATTCACTTTCTCCCTTTCTGTACGCTTCTTCCACGAGAAAATTACTCATATACATAACAAGACACGTACAGACTGAAAGATAGAACTAATCGTCAAACACAAACAAAATAATTGTATTATTATAAATACAAAAGTGGCACAAATACAGATGAATTAATTGTAATAAAAGTTGAATACGTCAAAAAGTAATTATTCCGCCGGCGAACGGTCGCGTCCGCGCGGCCCGCTAGTGATGTGCCACGACGTCTATTATGTCTCTGTAATAATAATATTTTATATATCTCCGTACATAGCGATCTGGTGTCCGACTGAGCATTAAGTACGCTTGTGTTATAACGATCAGCTGGCTATGTAGGATATGCCTATAAGACAAACATACAATATATAGGACGATAATATATTGGACTGATACATTATTTTTTTATACGCACACGCCAAATACACACACAGCCACCGAATCTCAAACCGGAAAGTACATGTGCTATAGAAATTAGACAGCATATAAACAATATATACACACAAATCTACACTTACGTCTCTTAACTAGAACGTGATATCCTATGCTCATCGCACGAACATTTGTCTTGACTGGGAATCGAACCGACGAACACCTTAGTTCTTACCGTGTTCGTCGAGTCGATAGCTGATAGTAAGTGATCATAGCTGATGGTAAGTGATCAGCCGTCGTGGTGAAAGGATGAGATCCAGTCGCCGTTGGGTGGGGGGGGGGGGGGCTTTTATTCAACCCAGGAACTACACCAGTTAGGTGCTTAGCTTAACTGAGCTTGAACAATGAGCCAGTCAAGAGATCAAGTACCTAAATCTTTCCCATATTAATATTTAAAATAATATAATAGCATACGCTCATATTCTTCATACAACTTTTCATCCCTAAGTTTGTCACCCGTCAAGTCTGTACAGTTGAATTAAAATGTAACTACCCTTATCCTAAACCTGAAACTCATCAAAACCAACTTAGCCTTCATGATGAGCAAAGAAAAATTTGGCAGACAGCATATCTTTGCTATTTTATTGATATACATATATGATTCAAAAAATCAAACATGTTCAATCAGAACACATATAACACAAGTAGCTGCGTAAGCTTATTAAACGTCGTAGAACAATATTTTAACGCCACCACCCGCGCCGGCGCGTCCCTACGGCGACGGCGTCAGCTGCTCCTGGCGTATTGTCGCTAAATAAGGGTCTGGAGACGGTCAAGATGGGGTGCGCCCTTCGCAGGGCCGCGCGCTCGAGTAGGTAGGTGTGTCGGTTGTGAGGACAACGTTCGCGACACGCCGACACAAACTGCCGTATATTCGGGACGTCGGCTTCACTTGTCATGGCAACACTTTCACCAATCATTCCACAGTGGGACACGAATCGACCTATCCGCGGAATAGAGCTACTTCTGCATAATCGTTAGTTTACAGGAGGGCGATTCGTAATTTATCGAGCACATGAATCAGCGTTTACATTTTTCCTACTCGTTCTAGAGGACTGATTCTTTTCCTAAGCATGTAAAATACAAGCTTACAGGTCAGCTTAGATTGATAACTAGAATAAAAACGGTCTGGTGTTATTATCATATATAACTTTGTTCCACGGATAGGTCGAAATGTAGCTGGTGAGACGCGGGCGGGTGGGAGGTACAGGCGTAATTATGTGGAACCCCGAAATGATTCAGACATTTTGGATAAAACCTAACATCACGCGTGCTATCGTCGAAGAGGTAGGCAGAAGAATGTAGCACACTCGCACGTTACGTTGATGTCCCACTACGGGTTAGGTGAATGACCCTATTGCTATTCGCCGGGAGAAATACCAATAATACAAGAAAGAATATTACATACCAATCGCTACGACGTTTAGGGAAAGTTATGTGAGGAAACACACGCATCCTTAGATCTTGAAATGAACAAAACAGCCGTCGGCCAGCGTGGCGGACTGGGGGCCCGCTGTACTCGTTCTCCGCTGTGATTCTGTCGTACTAGTGTTTCATAGCCCGAGAATGTGAGGAGGTCATGATAAGAATTCAACGTGACTTGTTATAAGGATAGAATTAGGAAAACAGTAACATTTTAAAATATAGGACTCCGGTCACTAGTACGCCTTTAATTGAATCCGGAACGAAGTCTTTTGATCGATAAATCTACCTTAAGACCATTTATCATAGCTTAATTTGATATTTACTCAAGTGTGTCCGAAGCATTAAGACTCGCGCGCATTACATTTAGAAAATCTATAGCTGGTTCGACAATTCGTAGATAAGGAGTCGTAAAAGCCCGCCAGGTCTGTGAGGACAGATATTTGGCACTCGGTTCTCTCTGCCTGCCCCGTGCAGAACGTGGCGTGAAAATATGGGGACGCGAAGATATCATATATAACGAGGACGTTTATAATATTAAGTAATATGTTGAGATTTAAAACCATGTACTAGTATTATTTACAATGTTTATCAATTGGACAATCTAATATTATTAATAGATACCGTCCTTCCAGCCCAGTCTCCGTCCGTCACATATGTGTATGGACGGTCGCACATCCTCGCGACCGCGGCCTGGCGGTTGCTTTAAAAAAATTATACTGACAATCGTTAATAGCTTTCAACATGGAGACAGACTGTACTCTCAATTATTTCAACAGAAGTCGATACATCAAACACCGTGTAATTTTTTTTGAAAAACCATAACAGCTGTAATAAATTGAAAAGTTAAAAAAATAGTTACCGTACATACGTGTGTTGATTTCGTTCGTCTGTTACTAAAATAAAAAAAAAATAAACTCCATATTTGAATCGCGAATCAGAATGACAAATCGTATTCTGTGTTCCTAGAACCATAGATTAGTTGCGTATAGAAGAGACATAGTCATAATTATATCACTCGTGAAAATGAATTGTTGAAAGATTTGACTATATTCAATACTTTATCCAGTCTATAGACTTCAACAAACCCCCTTCAAATAGATCTTTTCTAACACTTGATGACCTAAATAGTGATTCATACCTTCAATACATAGAGTATTTTAACATTTGAACTCTACGTTAACGGAATATAACAAATGTCATTTCTATCCGATTGTATCCACTGCGACTGGAACCAATTACAAATTGATGGATGCCTACACGATCATTTGTCAAACTTTTATAAGCTTTTTTTCGCCAAATATTGCAACGATAATTGAAACGTCAGCCAGTCATAGGTACAATGTCATTGCGAGCGGTACAATATTAGTGTATTTTTTTTTATTCAAATTGATTTTTTAATAAAAGGACCAAAGCAGATGTACAAATTACATTTTTACTTTTAAATGTACCGGTATCACTTTAATCATCATTGTAATTATCAATCCCTATACCGTTCATTTCATTTTTCTTCTCCATCGTGAAATCTTTTATACTTTTATCATTTAATCCATAATCTTTTAGTTAGAATGTGATTTTGTTTGTAGGCATATTTATCAGAATTTATGAAAACAAAACATTTCACTGTATTTATTTAATTCGCTTTTACGAAAAGAAATCAAATTATTATAGCGTCGATTTGCCGCCAATTCAAATGTCACACACATTCTTTATTCAAACAGAGGCAAAGGAACACCCGCGCGCAGCCACGCCCCGCCATCAATAATGTTCGGGGGCACAATGCATTGATTCCCGTAAACTGCACGATTTAGACAAAAAAATCCGCGAAAACGAGCAATCGATGTGCGAAAAAAGTGTTATTAATATCTTTTTTTGCCTATTCGCGCCCTTTTTGGTGATAATTCTGACTTTTGTGCAATTTTTTTTGCTTTGTCTATTCACCCATTCTGCTCAAAACGTCTGTTTTTATATAGAAATGATGATTATGAATCAAATGTATTAGTTTATGATAATAATCTTATATTACAAATGAAACGTGGGGGAAGTGTTCTGCACTCCTCTCAATACCTCTTCGGAGATTACAGGTGTTATATTACGTAGGTATATTACGTAGGTAGGTATCTAGATGGAATAGGCCAAATATTGGCTGATGGGGGAGTCAGAAGCCTCCGAAACCGGCGTGCATGTATGAAAAG
>DWEI01003605.1:0-12634 GCA_018245875.1 Mysoria ambigua | reverse complement strand
CTAGTAGTGGTTCGGAGTCTGGATATGTGCCCGATGCATGGCAATAGGCTCACTACCTATTCCATAGTGGGACGTAAGCGTAACTGGTGAATCGTGGGAATGTTCTGCATTACTCTGCCCACCCCTTCAAATACAAATATATAAAAAAACGTTTGTTACGTAGATCTAATATCATTTGTCGGACAAAAGTTTAAATGACGACCATAAATATTTGAAGTACCTATTTACTGTAGCATTCTCTGGTTAGTTTTAAAACACTTGCCTATGTGCATTAACCCAAGTAGTAATAGTAAATATTACCAATATGTTGGAACTCAATACGAGTACTATCTAAATACGTAGATGTTTTATTTCATGTATGTACATATACTTAATCCACAAATACATGTAACAGTGATCATTATGATCTTGAAGTTTCCCACTAATGTAAGTTGGAATTGGGTTATCATGTCTTTTATGGGCTAAAAAATGTTTGTTCCTATATCAGAATTTTTTAACTCCGCATGTTGATTTCGTAGATCTATTATTAGGGATTTTGCGCACCTTCGTATCTTAATTTTAAGATGGCGTTTATTGTAAAACTGACAAGTGTAAAATATTTATCATGCGTTCTTAGCACATCTGGTACCATAGGGAGAAGATGTCCTCTTCTAAAATATGTGTCTGAATAAATCTGATTCCATTTCGATCTACGCTAATTCCAACTTAAGATTTAATATCTACATGTAATATAAACTGTTAAGTTATAATCGCCTTTGATACAGCGTCTAAGGTTTTTAAAACGTGTTTTTCCGCTAATTTAATAAACATTATAAAAGGTGCCGATATTCTAACGATAAAAACTTCTCACAGCTCAACGGAGCAATATTTCATGGATATTTATTAAAACACTGGTGAGGCCTCAATTATTTTCACCGTATCGCGCGTCGGGAATGCAAATCCAAGATAGATATTCGAGATAAGAGCTCAACCGAACTTGTTACGACATGGGTAAGCCAATAAAAACAGTTACCATAAGATACGAGCCGCTCGCGTCCAATACAAACGCATTTTTTTAAGCTGGCAACATCTGCAAACAATATCATTGGCTGACGATGCCTCCAAATCCGTCTCAATAGTCTTGCCTTTACAGAAAACTTAATTCAAATAATTGGTATATTTTTGGTCAATTGCTATTTTCTTACATAAGTTATCTTTTCTGGTACAAAAAGAATAATTAGAAAGTACTAAAACCAAGCCCTTTAAATTTTTCATTGTTCTTTCGGACTTTCGGATAGCTTTCGGACCCTGTCGTAAACGGAGGAAAAATACATACATTTGACTATTTGTACGAATCTCCGCCGGCCTTATGATATGGACATCATAGTTAAAATTATGTAAACTACAGTAGAATTAGGTCTGCTGTGTAAATAATATGGATTTAGACTTGTTCGATCGTTTTCAGAATTCCATAATGTTGCTTTAAATCATCTGTTTTTTTTCGTTAAAAAAGGCGTTTTAGTCCGTTTCGACACGTGTATCTGTCAATAATTCGAATACCTAGTTTTATCATTCATTCAAAAGAGGAGAGGAAAGAAAATTTTCAAAGTGAGAGTTAATAGGCCTCGATATGTATAATAATGCATATGTGATGCATGATAATGCATCTGTGCCTTCCATCAGATGAGAGCCAAGAGGAGACATAAAAAGGAAAATTAGAAAAAAAGCCATCCAGTTGAAGTATATTTAATGAACCGACGGACCGACTCGACGTAAAGCCGACAAGCGCTAACTGAGCGCTTGCGGGCTTGGACGTGAGCGGCTTAACTCGCTGAACCACGATCCATCGGAATAATCAAGGAATAAAGTCATCCTGCTTCCTCCTTCTCTGGCAATTTAATGCGGCTTGAACTAATTATTTATTGACTTACTACAGCGCCACACATGTGGCTTTAATCACATTTATCTTCATTTTTTGCCACCGATCGTACTCGTCTTGACAGTAGATGTACAGTATACCAAGGGATTGTAGGTAATTATAGAATGTTAATCACTAGTTAGAATATTCGACTTCTGAAATTTTCAAAGATTTTCAGGTGTAGGACAGTACACAAAAGGCAGTCGTATCGGGGGGCGCTTGGCGGGAACCAACGTTTCTTTTGGATTATTGTTCAGAACAAAAAAAAGACAAATATACATATTTAATGTTTCTTATTAATATTAACAAAAACAGGTTTTCCTAGCCGACGAAACAGAGTGCGTGAGTTGCTTGGTGTATATGGTCTTATTAATCTGTGTTTAACTGACATATTCATGCCCACTTTGATTTGCCGCCAATTCTTCAAATGTCTATTGAGAACACAGACGGTCCTGCCGCTTTTCTTGTCGCAACGTATATATGCTATGTATTAGTTTTTTGAACCGATTACTCATTCAGCATCAAAATAAATAACTAGATAGCAGATGTGGGGCAATTATATTTATTTATACATATATGACATATGAAAATTAGGTACTACAAGTTTCAGTTCTTATTTATCACTGTTGTACGAACATGTGATACATGGATATATATAGGTATTATGTCTGTTTGCGTTGACAAAATGTTCTGCTGTACACTACGGGCTACAGGCTATTGTGATACGAATTTTGCTGCAGTTTTAAGGTAACTAATTTACACAACAAATTAAGTTAGTAAAAAATTATTTCAAACTAGAATGTAAAAAAGTATGCTTTTAGGTATCGTACGTTTATTATTTTAGATCTAAGAACATTTAAAACGGAGTTCATGGAACCGGATGAAAACTGTTGTTTATAGTCGGTTTGATGTTAACGTTAAAAATAAAATTACGTTATCGCACGTAATTCAGTGGGTAGCACTTTCAAGAGTGACACATGTCTTACATTCGAAAACGATTTCTGCGTACCTGTATGCGTTATCTGACTACCAAATTTGTATATCAGCGTCTGTATGTGAATATGAAAATTTGTATGTATCTATGGTAATCTTTCACGCTGAATCGGCGGGACGGAATCGGGATCATATTCAGTATATAGATAGATTACGACCTGGAATAACATAGGCTATTGTTAGTAATAAAATTAGCCAAAAATAACTTTATTTTCCAATAATATTTTTTTATGGCTTAAGTGTAACATTGTGTAATAACTTAAGTCTGTTATGAGGTGGTGTGTAGTTAGGAGAATAATTTTATTGTTGAGAATATAAATGTAAAATTATGACCAAAAAGTTAGCGGGAGTCGCTAGTGTATTTATCAGATTTACCAAACTTATCTTAATCATAATCGCTGAGCATTGGACCAATGTGTTATCGTTTAAATCATCATAAGTCACGTCACTTGTAGGTATATAACATGATTACTAAAGTACACACGAAGTATTTTCTGGTAAAAAAATCCAGGTATCTGCATATGATTTTAAAAAGAAATTATATGTTATTGCGATTTAATATTACTAAATGTAAAGTGGATGAGATATATAAAGAGGAAATATAGGCACCCTAGTTCAGTGAGGCGTGTTCAGTTTGCTCAATAATATTTACCCTGCTAATCGTTTAATTTTATATTAGCAAGCACCAATGACAACAGTGTACTACAACCGATGCTACTTATATTAATATTCGATACAGCGATACTTAAGCAAATACGCGCGAAAAATCCAAAGAACACACAAAGAAAGAACACTCGAGGTCTAACACGTCAAACTTTGCAAAGTTTGCTAATGGATATAATGTTACATTATCTGTGCCCGCGACTGCCTTCGCGTGGAATTGTAAAATGAAAGTAGCCCACGTTATTCCTTATTACATCCCTTATTATATTATTTATTACATACAGTTCCTACAATATCGGTCCAGCTGTTCCAGAGATTAGCTTGAACAAACAGACGGACAAAAATAGAAAAATATTTGAGTATATGTACCGTGTACGCCTACATACATTTATGCATTTAGTAAAAAGCGGTTATTTTAATATTACAAACAGACACTGGAATTTTATTTATTTGTAAGTATAGCTGACAAGTGGACTGACTTAAGCAAGGAAATTGATTTTGCAAAATAATTAAGATATTTTTAAAGAATGTAGACATTCCACTTACTCAATGCAAGTGCGTAAGACAAGATCGATCTTATGATAAGGTGGAAAGAAATAGTGTCACTTAATTTTATGGCGCGTGTGTCCATAGTGCTGATGTCATTGCTGCAAAGAATATATTACACCGTCTTATCAATTACCACCTAAATCGCCGATGGCATTATAAAAAGGGAAAAACTAAATACGTTTCACAATATGAAAAGTGCAATAATTGAAATCGAAAAGTGCATTAATTGAAACGATTGACGTTTTGTAGAAGGCTCTAACATATCATTACTCATATCTAACAGTTGAACGCGAATATGTTTTGTTCCGCTGCAAGTCTCTTAATAAAGCTGTTTAAATAAAATAAACAGCTTTTTAATAAATTAAATAAACATTATTTAATAAACAATAAACATTATTTAATAAACAAAATTAAATAAACAGCTCTTATAATCTAGGTATATTTGGGTTCGCGACTGTGTAATAGACGACCACATCCGTTTCATCCAGACTCTTAAGGATACGATCGTCCACATTATTTTATTCGCTCAAAGAGTGTTTTACCTTGATGTTCGGATATACTGCCATGATAAGCCGCCAGAATTGAATGAGGCAACGAGCAATTTCAACTTAACACCGCGACCGCACGACAATTAAATATTGTCATTTAAATATTGGCCCTGTCGTTAGAGCACCTGCCAAGACGGGGGTGGGGATTCCTTTCCCGTCCAGATCAAGCATCTGTATAACGAGCAGGAGTCTTTGTACCTACGTACTTACATGTAACCTCAGATAAGTGTTACCTACTATTTACCCGTTGTCTGGTGAGCAATAGCACAGGTCGTTTTTAGTTTGACACCAGACCGCCATATATGTAATAGTCCAAATATATTAAAATGTAAACCTAACACCATACCTGTAAGCCTCGAAGAAGGTAGACACAGTAGTATGGGGCGCTCCCGTGTTTCATGAGTTATGTTTACGTCACACTATGGCTTACTGAACCTATACCCCGTGCACAGAACCAAACTCCGAGCCGTCAAACAGGAATCCCATGTTATCGAGTCAAAGGAGGTATCTAACAGGAGATCGAACCAACGACCTCTAGATCAGCAGTCGCATTTGGAATGACTCGAAGAACGACGCAGTAATTTATTAAGTTATTATAGAATTCATAATGTATTTTGGTCGTACATAACAAGCTATTAAAAAGTAATCAAAATAAACGTTCAATTCTAATTTCCACTGGCAAACATGGAAGAAGCTAACATTTTGATTGCCCGCCTCACCGCTACCTGTCTATTAATAACAATTTCTCCTCTCCACATCGTTGAAAATATACCACTACAGAATTAACATCTTTCAACACTAATTAACGTATGATATAAAGTTGGCCGACCTCGTATCTAATTGTCAGTTTGGAGCAGTAGGCAACCGTCTAGCAGATCGAACGATAAGATTGTAAAACGCTCTGGGACGTGTCAGGTCTGGTCCAGGCGACCCACGCACGCTTGCTTGAGAGAGTCGATTGTTCTGATAAAAATTAAATGATTTATTTAAATTACTAAAAAAAATTAGTTCATAAATAAATCTCCTCAAACGCTCCGAAAACTGTTACATAATGCTTGCATGTATTGTTTTTATGAAAGTAACATAGGAGGAATAATAAACAAAAGTTAATTGTAATAATTTCATTGCTCTCTGCCTACCCTGTAACCAGTAAGCCTTTTTAGAAGCCTCAAAAGGTGACATACCGCGTGTTCTGTGGGACTTTTACAGCACTAAAACTCCTCCATCGCACTACTCACTATACAATTAACTACCAGATTTAATAATACAAAAGTGGTAACAAAAGAAACAAGTATTGTTATTTATTAATACATGTATTATTTTTTAATATTACATTTTATTTATAAAATCTAATCACTGGCTTCAATTTAACTTAAGTAATCTTGTACAACTTTCCTTAGTTCCTTAATGAAAGTACCGTTCGAATTACAATCGCATAGCTTCTTACAATGTAACATCACTGGATTATTGTTCATCAAAGAATGGCTTAGGATTTTAATACTTTCGCATTTTTTCAAATGATTACAACACGACTTAATAATATTCAACATCTGCTTTTTATTCAAGAACTTGAGCGTCCTTTTCGTCATTAACCCGTATATTCCAATATACGATACCACATCTTCGGCCTCCAAAAGTTGTAAAAAGGGCAACAAATTGTAGGCGATGCTCATAATTTCAAATTCCATGTCACTTTTTAGTTTAACTTCTGCAAAAACATCTACTAATTTCCCATTGTTAACATTGTACTTCGCGTAATGTTTACTAAATAAAACTAGGGCCATGCTTTTAGTCATATTTTTCAATAACTCAAAAATTCTCTTGACTATGGTTTTGTCGTCTTTTCCCAACTGCCTTATAATTGAATGAAGCCAAGCTAGGAGCCCATAACCCTCGACTAAAATTTCAAAAGCTCGAGGTATAGCAATTAGAGAATTTAGAACACTTATAATCTTCTCCTTAGTTTTCTTATCACTAATCACGGTTGAATGATAACCCATTATCATCTTTAAGCACATCGTTTTAAAGACCACATTTACGTCTGTCATGGTCTTAGTACCGTCGCGTATAATGTCCAAAATCCAAAGCCGTCTATCAGCAAATTCGAGGTCGCTGTCGTGGAAGAGACTGAGGAAGTCAGGTACGACAGTTAAATCGACGAATTGCTTCGCTATTAGGAAATTGTTAACAGGCTTGTACAATGGATCGGACGGGGACGTGGCCACCGCGAGGGCTCTGGCCAGGTACAAGGCGCCCACCGCGGGCAGCCGCGGGTTGCCTGCGGGGTCGCCGTTGGACACTACTACAGCAGTCGCTAAACTCTGACGCAAGGTCGTTATGAAGTCTGTCAACAGCAATTTATCGTTTTTGTGCCTCCTGAAAAAAATTAAAAGAGATTAATTCCTTTGCATTATGTACTAGTAAAATACCTAATTAGTTTTATTAACGTACAATGTTTTCATAATTATATAATTTCAGCAGTTTCACAGTAACCCAAACATCAAACTTATAAGACTACACATATATTTCGTCAAAGGTGAGGTTTCAAACAGAAAGTAATAAAATCACGCCTGTAATCCTCGAATAGATAGGCAGAGGAATGTGGTACAATCCCACGGTTCACTAGTTACCTTAGGCTCTGAGGCAGTACTAAAAATCTAAATTAGAAAAACAGACCCGACAGTGCCCGACCCGAGATTTGAACCCACGATCTCCCGATCGTCAGTCACCCTTGCAATCAATACGACCAACAAGGCCATAATAAAAACTATGCGATAAAAGAGTACTTACGTTTCCGTTTCTAACTGTAAACAGAACCTCTGCAGGACGTGATATGCCGCCGCTCGCATTTTTGGACAGTGGGAACTTAAAGCCATTACAGGTACCGACAGTAATCCTGTCCTCAAAATCTTGAAACAAGAGGCCACAGATCCAGGAGCTAGAAGATGACTCAAAAGTGGAAACAGGAATAAAGGATCGTAGATATTATCCTCTGAACTTAAATGCGACAGTCCTGTTAAGTCTAAATATTTTAATCGATCCACTGTATTACGATGTTTCGCTTTCAACTCTAAATTTTTAATTACACTTTCATTATCACTTGGAGCACCATGTTGCGCACCGTTAATGTTATCTAAAATAGCCCCAACTAAATCATTAGACGTTTCCAATTCAATATTTCCGGGTAATTCATAATTATAATCAAGGTATTGAGTAACGGGGAAATGTCGGACAGTCATCTCAGTTACATCTTTTTCAAACAGATTCAAGACTTGATTTGGTGTCGGATGTCCCCATAACGAGGAGGTTCTGTTTTTGCGTACGGAATAGTAATTGGCAGCGGTGTCACCCCAAACATAAGGCTTGTAATCATTTACTGGCTGGCCGTTACTTTCGTAGAAATGTAATATTTTCGTGATAATTCTATCACAGGGATTCCTTGTGGCGTGGTATGCACTCAAATATATGGGTATTTGTTGAGATTTCATAACGGATTTGTTTTTAGATATCAAAACGAATAGAAATTCAAGCAATCTCGCTTTTACGTCAGGACTGTAGTAACTCAGCATAACGTTGAGGAATTCGGAATGGGATGTAACCATTTCAAATAATGTCAAAATATTGTCATTATTATCTGGATAAAAAAGCTTTACTAATTTACTGAGTAAGCAAAGCAATCTAGGACCTGTCAAATTTCTTTGTTCTACTGTTCGCACCTTTAATGAATCTCTTAACACCACCTTGCAGAAGTTTTGCCAAACGGAACTTTCAGTGATTTTCATAAATTCACCGTTTTTATTTACATTTAACATGCCAAGATGTGTACAAATCTGAGTAATATTAAAAATATTAGATACTGTATCCTGTACCAATGTATCCTCTTTGTTATCTTTTAATGCTATTGTTAATATTTGTAGTAAACCCATAAAATAGTTTATCAAATGTTCATTCTTCAATCCATCGTCAATGCCATATATTTTTAAAAACACAGCTTGCAGCAAATGTACGTGACTTGTTTCAGCAACCTCAAATTTATGGCTCTTGGCAAACATTTTCTTGCAATCCTCTAATTCCATGCATTCGATAATTAATTTTCTAATAAATTGCCAGGAAAATATATAGATCTGTCCAGCCTTGTGAGGCTTTTCCAAGAATTTTAATATATTACTTTTGTATTCGTCATACACTATCGGCAGGACATCTTTATTATCTTTAATGTATTTTACATGAGTAATAAGGGCAATCCCTAAAGGCAAAGTTAATTCTCTTTGACTTAAAATTTCTGGTCTTGATAATTCTTCCTTGAATATATTACAAAACTTTACATTGTATTTTAGCAAAATAGATGCTAGTTGTGACGTTGTTTTTCGTACTGAATTAGCAAAGAAGAACTTTTTAAAGTTATCTTCGGTCACATGAATAGCTTGGTGAGGTTTATTTTCAAAATATTGTACGAAGGCTAATTCCAACGTTGTTAAATTTGGCGTCACGTCTTTATTTGTTAGCAACTCAAGATACAAAGTTACGGACTTTTTTAATTGTTCCTGTGTCAAATCTACAGTTACTGTCTCTGAATATTTCTCTACTAATAATCGCAATATTTCCAATATAAGAGTGGGTTCTTTATTATCATTGACACAGGAATGAATTTCAGCGTTAAATATTTCGTTTAAAATGAGAACATCGTCTTCTTTGCACAACCCTACAACTTTTAAAACGTTTATGGTGTATTCAGAATTAACATTTTTTCTTTTATTAATTTTAATAAACGCTTTTATAATTTCAAAGTAATTTTTTTGCTGATAAACCTTTAACACCGTA
This sequence comes from Mysoria ambigua, assembly GCA_018245875.1. Classification (NCBI taxonomy): domain Eukaryota; kingdom Metazoa; phylum Arthropoda; class Insecta; order Lepidoptera; family Hesperiidae; genus Mysoria; species Mysoria ambigua. The sequence continues at coordinate 3,163 of DWEI01003605.1, read as the reverse complement.
TGCTTCTTTTTCAAGTAATCTACAATGTCTTGATGTTGAGTTATGACTTTTAATATAAATTTCGTTGCAAGTATATTTGACAGATTTCTATTAGTGTCCAGTGGAGTGTAGGATTTTAGAAAATGTGCATTGTTTAATACATTCAGTATTATTTTTCTACAAACTAGGTTCATATGACATTTTCTTCCTAGCGCAATTATGCATTCGAAGTAATTTGTTACCTTTTGTAGGTGAATTTCTGTTAACTGATTCATATTTGCCAATCGAACTATGTAAAACATTAAATATTTCGCCCAAACAAATAACTGTGAGCTATCAAATGCAGGGTTTAATTTGATCTTATAAGCGACATCCATAATGATAAAATTATATTCATTATCTGTATTTACTTCCAAAAAGGGAAATATATCTTGAAGTTGTTCTATTTCACTATTCAGCAATGATTTTGAAATGTTTACAAGAACATCGTCTTTACCTATACTTTCAGGAACCTGTACAGGTTTACTCGTCCAATCAACGACATAATTTCTTCCATCCAATTTAGAATCACCTAATAATACTTCAGTCAATTCAGGTGAATAATTATAGTGAAGTAAATTGACAACATAGAGAGAAAGAAATTTTTTTAAATGCTTCTTCTTTTCTTTATGATTTAGTATGAATTGCATACATCCTACTATAAATGAAGATGGTATTTTGCTCTCCAAGAAAACACTGTCACCAGTGTGTTGGTTGCTCATTAAATCATTAAATAGTTTTTCCAGACTAGCTCTAGCGCCTTCATCTGACACTTCAAAGTTAACCATTTGATTTCTTATATATTCAGCAAGTTCTTTACTATTAGCTAATGCATATTCTAATGCTTCTCCAATCAAGGATACTGGTTCAACCTTGGTATTTCTAAGTGTGTATAGCATCAAATAAATTTCATCTTCATCTACTTCAAATATTCCTGTACTCTTGAAAAAATCAACTAGTGTTTCTTTAGCTTCAAGCCATGTATTATCATCCTCACTTGTGTAAACTTCTAATAATATCTGAAATAGATCTTTGAACATTGGGTTTTTGAGGGACATTATTGTATTGTCTAAAATGAGCCACAAAGAAACTATTTTGAATTTTAACAGAGATGTTGGACCACTTCTTAGGGTCATTGAAAAATCCAATATCTTCTTCATTTCTATATTACTCTCCAAGGCTTCAAAGTAACTTGGATATAAACAGCTGTAAAGTAACAAAAGATCCACAAGAGATAAGAGTGATTGAGTAGTTTCAATCTTTGGTAGTCTATAATCTGGTGTTGCCATCGCAGAACTTCCTTCTCCACTTATAATATTTTGAATTAATTCCACAATTACATTTGGTGGTGGGATGTGCTTAGGAAGAAAATTGTCCAGTTTGTTCCTTAATTCAGTAACATTTTCACTAGACTCATCATTATCCAATATCTGAATGTACCTTTTCAATGTTTGTAGCATTTTGCCCAGAACTCTGATGCAGTACAATGAGATAGTTTGATCTTTGCCAATGTTTGCTTGAATATGTTTCAATAAAGGAACAGGTAAAGTAACAAATCTAATAAAGTTTGTTATTTGTGCAGTATTTAGTTCAGAAAATCTTACGACCATGTCTTCAGGTTGCATGTTGTCCATGAGTTGCATAACAAATGTGACTGCTTTCTGCCAAATGGGAGAATGAAGAGGTTGGAAACTCTGTTCAACTATATTGATTATAGCTCTATGCAAATCAGGACATCTGTGCATAATCCGAAGCAAAACCTCACACTGCTTCTCATTTTCCCAAGGTCTTTTCAAACTGAGCAATGCTTTGTATAAATTCTGATTCTTGTTTACATCAGATGTACCTAATGCTTTATCAACAAAATATAGGCCAAGTCTGTGCGATGTAAAAAGAGTAAGAACATTGTCTGCCAGAAGATTCGATATTTCTGGTCGGCATTCATTTTTGTGGTCCACATTTATTTCGGGTGGTCCCCTCCACATAAACAGCTTAAACATGTTATGTAGAACTTGATGACTGAAAGTCTTCAATTTTAATGTTTTTGATATTAAAGTGTTTTCAACAACATTCTTCTTAAGGATGTTCAAGAACATTAATACATTTTCAGGCTCATCCTGAATTAAACCTGGTATGACTAGAGGTAGTAAGCCTTGTTTTTCTAATAAAGCCTTTATAAGAGGAAGATGTCCATCTATTACAAATGATGTCATAAAATGGACAAATGCTGCTCTTACATTATCTTTTTCTTTATAATTTGGCTTCTCTACAACATACTGCAGGTGTTTTGGAGTAAGCGGAACTTGATTGAGTATTTCCACACCTAAATCTGAATTTAAAGTTACCATTGATGTAAGAAGATTCAGTATGATCTTCCGATGACGGGGACCAGAGTTTTCACTGATCATGATTTCCACAGTTGGTATAAACGTGTTGAGAAAGTATCGGCAGGCTTCTTCTGTTATTGAAATCATGTGAGGTAAGCAGGACTGGACTTTTAGAATGATTAGATGAAACAGGTGAAATGCTGGTGTAGCTAATGTCAGATTTTTTTTACTGTCTTGAGTTATCTGCCTTAGAATTTCGTGAGAATTTCCTCCAATCTTCAAATATTCAAGCATATAATCCACTTCACTATCGGGGTTTAAGCACACTTGCAGAAACTGTGTTAGCACTGAAAAAAGCAAAGTAATGTATAATATGCAGACAAAATATTTTACATATAGGTAAATAAAATGTTCAGTTACATTTTCCTGCCTCCTCAAATCTACTATAGATCTATACACTCTAATGAATAACAAAAAAAAACTATTTAACCAGACTCATTCTATGTTGTTTAAGAAGATTTTTAATCATATTGCTTACCCATAGTCTGTCCCTGCTTTTCGGCTAATTCTTTTCGGAAATGTTTTATGTCAAAGCTTGAATTTCTTAGTACATTTTTCCCTTTGGTTTGTTCGGCTTCAATATTTTCAGGTTGGTGTGGTGCGGAGTTATTATCCTGTGTTTGTTCTGAATTTCCTTCAACTTTCTTCTTCTTACCGGACTCCACCATGTCCTTGCCATATTTTCTTTTTCCCATTATTAATTATAAACCTTTACTTAAAACTAAAAAAACATGTTCACCATATATAAATACACACGT
>DWEI01003604.1:0-12635 GCA_018245875.1 Mysoria ambigua | reverse complement strand
CACACACACACACACACACACACACACACACACACACACACACACACACACACACACACACACACACATACACACACACACACATACACACACACACACACACACTTATTAAACATTTGTTTTATTTTTATTATCATACACGTAGTTTTATATGAAATGATCTAATTAGTAAACTGTCGAGTGGCATTCTTTACGGCAGCAACATTACAAGGCGCGAGTTCCCAACGGGGCAGGCCGCAGCGGGGCGCGGGTCAGTTGGCGCGCCGCCAGTCCTCGCGGCGCCGAAACTGCGTCCGTAATCAACTCCCTCGGACCGATCTGAATTTTGTAATTAGAGCCGCAGTTCACGAGTTCCGATGCGACCGCTAGCTGCAGCCAGTGCATCGACTCGCTCCATGGATTGGTTGTGTAAGTTAACTAACGAACATTTGACATGCGTTTTAAAACCGGTGCAACTCGAGATTTGTTACGTAACGCCCACGCTATAATTACTTTTCAAACTATTCAAATTTGTGTTCCATCACAGAAAGGTCTTAATGTAATATTTTCATCTAGGGCTAACATAAAAAATGAGGCCGATGATGGAACAATTCAAGTTGATCAACATGTACTACTTTGCTTCTCAGCCAATCAACGTAAAGTTTTATAGCGTTACATAACGCGCGGGAAGGTTGCGACCGCGCCACCTAGCGGCGCCGTCGGCTGCCACCGAAACTACAACTTGAAAAATAACGCCGAAATATTCTTGACATAGAAAATTCTGTAGATCATCTCCGGAAATTGCGAAAAGTTTATTGGCCATCAGCTGAATGGACGTTCCGTGTTTATGTGCGCCGCGAGCGGAGGTGGCAGGTGCGCCTCTTCGAAACACACAATTTTATTTAACGTTTTCATCTCCTCTGTTTTCACTCAAGTGTGTGGGATATATTTTTGATCAGCAACATATCCGTCATACTCCGATGGACGTAAGGCTATAGGCTCGAGACGCTTACAGTTTACATTTACATACTCAGAGTTATACCTAAATAGGATATTCCGTGAAGTTTGGAATATCCCAGTTAATCCAGTGTTGATACCGCATCAAAAGAAACTCTAACGACCACATTTGCAAGCAGAACTAATGTTACCCAATGCCAATTACCGGACGAGATGTGGGAGCGTGGTATTTGCAGGCGCAACATTGTGCTCGCCACGGGCGGGCGCGCTCCGGGGGGCTCGGGGTGCAAGTCTGGACCAGCTCGTCTCGGCGCGCTAACACATGCCGTGCGTTTGTAACAATATGGAGAAAATAAAAAGTAAATGCATACGCCTCATCAAATAAACACATCCAAATTGTGTAATACAATAAAATATAAATATGAAAATTACAGAAAATTTACGAAAATGTTTTTACATTATATGTATATTACTATTTATTTATATATTTTTAGTCGTGGGTCGGAGTCTGGATGTATGCCCAGTGTATAGCGATAGACTCATCACCTATTACATAGTGGGACGTAAACGTAACTGTCTTCTCTCTACCTCGTGGAGGATTACAGGCGTCATGTTATACTATATATTTATATAAGTTTAAATACAGCAGCGATTATGTGCCGCTTCAATTGTAATGGATAAGTTCGAAAGGGTGGCTGTGGGTTTTTTCTGTGTATCTCGTAACACTGCACAATACTGTGTGAAAGTTCCACGACTGTGCAAGAAAAGACCAAAAGAAAATATAAACGAGCAGACAACACAAGTGGCCCTTACTTTAAAGAGGCATTTTATTAAGGCATTTTTGTAATTTTCAACTAATCTAAGAGATACTTATTCTGTTTTCAAAAATTAATAAATTGAAATGTGGAGTATTGAACGTTTCGTTTAAAATTGAATTTAGAATTAACATATTCGTATTTGCAGTAAAATTAGACAAAGAGATTAGCATAACAATTGTAAGTCCATAGACAACTATGGCTTCCTTAAGCCAACAAAGGGGTAAGTCCGTAAGGAGTAACCAGGGAGTTCGAGACAAAAGAGAAACTCGACAAAAGACAACGATCGAAGCATTTATAGAGACGGCTTCTGAGGAGTATTGGAGTAGGGAAGCCAATCTGGGGGCTCGTCGAGGCGCAGACAGCGCCGCCAACGAGCTACGTTTGTCCGAGCCGTTTTAGAGATTTATTTGCTGTGAATGGGTTATTTCCTATTTCAGTCGGTTAGAATCGAATCTTTCTAGTCCGTTATACGTGTGTGAGTGTATAAACTGAACCTATAACGTTTTAATAACCTTTACAGGTCTCTCAGACTTTGCCCCTGACATAAAGCTATGAAAATGAATATTATTTCAAAATTACTGAAATGTTGTTTGCGATTTAACGGTGAATAGCTATTTCACTTGGCGCTGCGTCCGCGTTTAGCAAACAAACCTGTTCGCGCAATGAAAATTACTCCTGTTTCTGAAGGGACGCGCCGAGATCACAATTGTAACAAGGAAATTAATAATAATGAAATTTCATTATGCTATATAAATATAGCATAATGAAAAATAAATCTAGTGTAATATAATTCGAACCATAATAGACACTGGACATTACCAGATTTATCTTTCAGTTGCAGCACCTAAAATGTAGTATATAAATAGGTACCTAGTAATATTCAAGTGCTCCTGTTTCGCACTCAATCAACGCTGATCAGTTTGTACTGGCTGCGATAAGCGTATTCTCCGAAGGTTACGCCTGGCTCGTCTCCGCGCGGCGCGCGGCCGCCGCACGCCGCGGAGTGCGAGCCAGTGGCTCGGTGCCGCGGTGGGTCAGTTTACCGAGGGTCCGTGCATACAAAACCTTCATAAAACGATGTATGTTTCAGTTGTATTACAATCGATCGATCGATAACAACCCTTCTATCGTTCCACTGCTGGAACATGGGTCTCCTCTCAGAATGAGAGGGTTGCGGCCGTCGTCTGCCACGCTGGCCAAGTGCGGGTTGGCAGACTTCACACACCTTAGAGAACATTTTTTTTTCTGAACTCAGGGTGTGCAGGTTTCCTCACGATGTTTTCCTTCACCGTAATAGCAAGTGATATTTAAACTTAATACGCACATTTTTAAGAGTTGCGCCTGGGATTTGAACCCGGTCTCCCGGAGTGAGTGGTCGAATTTCAAACCACTAGGTATATTTACTATAACTCAATATTTAGTTATAACTCATTATATGACACATAGGTTTTAAGCCAATTTGAAGAGATTTTATCTACGTCTGAAATGACAATTGTACAGTTTTGGTAGAAGTAACATAATGTAATGTAAAATTTATTATTAAAACTAAATTCTGAGTGCCTCTTTGGCCGCGTTGCAAGCGCAAGTGTGACTGCTGATGGAGATGTCTTTGGTTCGAAATTTGGATCGAGTAGGTACTATTGGATTTTTCTAACTTATAAGTTCGCTTTTCTGATTAAAATGTTTCGTGGCTCGGAGTCTGAATTTGTGCCGAGAGTGGGGCGATAGGTCCAACGCTTATTCCCGAGTATGACGTATCTGGTGAAACGCGAGAGCGTACTACACTCACCTGCCTATCTCTTCTAAGATTACAGGCGTGATGTTATGTGAAAACTAAAATGTTATATGCCTGAAACTTGCTTGAGTCTTTTACGAAGACAACGTTATTGAAGTAATTGGCTGCAAACACATAAGAAAACAGAAGATAATGGTGCAAAATTTGTTTAAAAGCTGTTAGTGATATTATTAGCAAACAAGAGGCGGCCAGCTAACACATTAAAGCCTAATCCGCGTGCAAGCGGCGCGGGCCGACGGCCGCGCGGCGCCCACGCTGCTGGACAACTTAATGTACAGTTTTCTTCCTGTTTTACCGACACACGTATCTAACGGAAATGTTTGCACTCTTTCACGGCGATCGGCTTCATTCTGGTAATTGCCGTGTCACATCTATCTAGACGAAAATTAGTAGGCGAATAAAATAAAGTAAATGGAATATCGATTGCTTAATATTACATTTGTCAGTACAACATAGTGATGATATTTATATTTAGAATTTTAATAAATAAATTTATAATCAATAAAATTGCCTCGTTAGACGTGTTGGTTGTAAACGCGACTGTCGATCGGAGAGGTCCTAGGTTCAAGTCCCGTATTGGGCACTATCGGCTTTTCCAATTCAGATTTTCTGACAATGGCTCGGAGTCCGCAATGTTCCTGGAGTACAGCAATAGGCTCACCACCTACTCTTCAGCGAATCTATCTCAAGCGTGATGTTATAATTTACCGTTATAATTATGAACTCATTATCAATTATAGCTACAAGTAGCGTGTATTTGAGCGACGCTGTAACTAAAGACAAACAACACTTTTACTGAATAGCTAACAGTCAGCCATTGGGAACACAGGTTCGGAAAAATTAAAATATATATATACCGCATGTTAAATGAAAATGTTAAATAACTCAGAGTTAATGCAAAGGATTAAGTTATTAAAAATAAAGTTACTGTTACGAATCCACCTTACTGTATACATACATATCTTCACGCGAAGCTTTTCGTTTTTGCAGGCAGAGGGCACCGAGTGTCAAATATTCCTATCACTATTCTTCATACTCGCCAATTTTAGACAGTTCTGATTCCTCCACTAGCTTCTTCTAGTATTTATGATTATACTCTATCTTTTACAACGATTAAAGGTGAAATAGGATTCTGTTCTTTTTCGAGTAAAAACAAAGGCAGTGTTTCGGCGCGCGCCGCAGCCGCCGGCGCCGCGCGGCTCGGCCGCTGTCGCTCATTACGTGATTAGTGCGGCTGGCGGCAGGCGCGCGCCGCGGCCCGCCTGATGGGTTACGACGTGGGCGATGCGACGACGACGTCTAACCACTCCGAGCGACACTACCGCTGACCTGTGATCATAACGTTGTCGGATGTGGGTCTGTCACTATCATCACGGAGCAGCACTTCGAGGGCCGTCGGTTCAAACACACATGTGGTGAGGTTTTAATCATACTCGTAATCTAAGAGCACTTCTAGAATACATATATGTAGGCGTACTTCTATGTTCTGAAGAAAAGAATTTCTTTTTTAATAATCATTGTACTTAATAACATTCGTCTACTAATGTGTATTAAATTATTACGCGAAAAAATGTCATTTCATCACTATCAGACACTAACAATGCTGTCGCGGGAAACCAAACAGGCTAGTACGGATAACAACTTCGAAGGAAAGATTTTGGTATAAACGTAGAGTATTACAACAATCATGTCATTCGAAGACTAAGAGGGTCGACCTTCATCCACGACGCTTAGCTTAACGGGGACAAGTTTTGATGAGCACAGCGGACAGAATCGTTGACAATAGCGCTTCGCCAGTCCCAACTTTGCCGCTCCAGATGCTTGTCATCTGGTTGTCTTCAGCTTCTTCGATACTTGTGACGGGGAGCCCCTCAGACCCAGTGCGAGAATCCCCTGATAACATCCGATTTGCTTACGTAAACAAGTTCCCATTGAAACTCGTTTAGTTCATGTTCTACAGTACTCGCGTTCATTACGAAGTGTTTACGTGTTATTTGACATTTTGATTTTTTCTTTATATCTGCTGGGATTTTTTATCTCAATTATAAATAACATTAAACTTCTTTCGATAGTGTTTATAAATAAATTCTCTAATTCGTCGTAGTTCAATCAAATGTCGGGATGTGGAGGTATTGACTGTGGTATTAACTGTTTGCCAAAAAGCAAGTTTACCACTTGCCAACACTAGACCCGAGGCCTGCAATTTTCCGTTGAACTAAGCCGCCAGTGGTTCGTATTTATTTATCAAAGCATTTCCCAGAATTGTATCATCCATCTCTTATTTTTGACTTTGCTCGCAATTCACATGAATCTTGTGCTAAAGCAAATATATCTTAATAAAGTCGGGCTTTTCTTTGTGAAGATCACAAGGATACGAGGATAATGTAATATATTTCCTCCATTCTGAGATTATCATGTTTAATATATATTATGCATGCATGTAGTAGTCATATGTAAGGGATGGGACAGGATCAAAGTTCTCCTTTAGGGTTGACTCTGAGTCTGTCGTTTGAGTGGATTTTTTTATTATAGAATATGAACTGAATCGTGTGTTGAGATGGCGCGAAGGTAATTATTTGTTTTGTTTTATTCACTTCAGCGAACGAACACGCCGCGCCTCCTCGGGCAGTGCAAGGGCTCGCTGAAGTCGACTGCTACCGCTCACTTAACATAGTGTCACCGCTTAATGTGTTTCAGTCAACACTATATCAATGTTTAATGTGTATGTACTAGCAGAAAGGTAAACTATTGACATTAGAAGTATACTTATTAACTTTATTGACAGATCGGTGCAAAACAGATTCTCTGCGCAATATTGTTATCAAATTGAAATATTTATATATTTTAAAAATAACTAAAGCTTTTAGCATAAAATTACTACAAAGACAAACTTGCATCACGAATTAGTACATAATTGATGTATCTTTGCATTAGTTCCTTATTTTCAACAGTGTTTTCAAATAGTTTTACGTGTAGGGCTAGCGCGGGGAAGGTCCAGGGCAGTGAAGACATCGTGACCGTGACAAATGGTGGCACACGTGCACACTGGAGCTGACCAGCTCGGTGCTTACGTGTGTGTGTGTGTGTGTCTGAACATGTAGCGGGGACAGCCGACAGGATAAACAACGTGATTCTGAACAGAATCCTCTCTGAACTCAACTTGCTGATGTGAGCGAATGAAATAATATTCATGTATGAGTCATAACTAGTTTAACTGAATTAGGTTGTCAAGTGAAAAATATTCCGAAGTATTTCGTCTTCGTACAACTGTTTTAGAAGTGAGTGGTTCATCAAGAGCGCTCATGGACGAGTTCCGAACTTATCTCTGAAGAGAGACAGCTGATGCGTCGGACGGTTGATGTTCCAAGCGAGCTGTAGCACACTCGAAATGAAACTTTGTTCTCAATCAACATTGAGTTGAAAATGTATTGTTCGTTAACTTGAACGCTCGACGGGTGTTCGCGCACAACTCGCGAGCGCTACAGCACATGACGGCAACTTTATATCACAAGTTTATGAAGACAAAACACACTTGTGCATTTCTGTCACACGCCGGAATGAACGGCACTTAGACGCGAGACACGTCACAGGGCAGGCAGGGCACATGGAGTATTTTCAATCGCACAGACTTGCCACGCTGTTTCTACACCACTCCCCCGGCAGCCAATGTCTGACCATACCAACGGTAATTTTTTTAAATTGTAAAAGAATTTCTGATATTTTCACACCAACATATTACTTTTTCTTCTCTCCCCTGTCTTCCTCCCCCTCTAATCCCCTAGTCCAGAAAGGCGTTATTAGTTACACACAATTTCTTGTATATTAAAAAGTATATTTATTTATTTTATTATGATTAAATTCTATGACGTATTGTCATTGAGTAATGATAATAATTGCCAGTGCGTCCGTGCATCACTCTCTTTTAGCCGGAACACCACCACAGTGGACGCACGAGCGCTTAGCAGCCTGCTGGCTGGGTGCGGTACTTCGACAATCGCTTCGTAGACGCCGAAAGAGAAATTATCTGCTTTGGTCATTACAAATATTGACGTTGTATTTTAAATGAAGTTGTACGTTTGTCTGGGTTAACTGTACGTAATTTCTTTAAGATTTGTGGATAATTCACAAGATCGAGTTTTGTTAGTAGGGGCACGCTGACGATAATGTTATCTTTATAGTTATCGTTGCATCGATTCGAAGGGTAAAGAAAGGGAAAACAAAAACAAAAACCCGTCAATAAATATACCCCGACGGGTGTGGCAGATGCATTAAGTTAATGAAATGGCATGGAACATGTTTCTGTCAGCCTCTGCTAATACGTATTATAGGCGGCTGACTGGAAGAAGAACGAGTGTACGGAAATAGCATTCATTTGTATTGGCGGACTCGTTGTTCGAGTGGTCGCGAGCGTGACCGCCGGTGAAATATCCTGGGTTCGAATCTCGGGTCCGGTACTTTGGATATTTTTATTATGGCAACATGTTCACTATGTTCTTCATGACGGGACGTAAACATAAATGACGAAACGTGCGAGCGTGCCACGCGCCACTGTCTACCTCTTCGAAGGCTGGACGCACGCAATGGAACTCCGCACCTACACAGAATGTGCCCACTCAGTACACATAAGGTATTTAAGAATACTGTTTAACCCTACGCGATGGAATTGCAAGTGACAAAAGAATTAATATGTTGTCTCGGCGCAAAAGCGAAGGAAATAATGCCATGACACGAGACAACGCTGACGGATGCGGCCGACGCCGACTTAATGAACCCATACGGCTCTCATTCTGAGCGGCGGCGCCGACACGCGGCGCGCCTCGTTTTTTGGTGCCGTTTATTCGAGTTTCGTGCGGTCTTAGAATACTGTGTCATCTGATGTGTTTTAGCTGAATTTTCATTTTCAGTTTTAGATAAAAACTAAATATTTATTCGTCGAAATCGTATCTCGAAAATTGTTTTCATATTATATTTCATATGTCCACTTTTTTTAAGTTACGTCCATATACTTCGACAATGTCACACGCATGTACTTCTACGCGCTGAAATATTGAAGTATAGGCACACTGTACTGTATAGTTACGTATAAGAATATTGTACATATTAGAAAAATACTTGCTGAGGGTTATTCCTCAGCTATTTTTGTTCATTCATCAATTGGTATTTGCAGTTGTATGTCTTATGTAGGATTTCTTTACTTGGGCCTTAATATTCGGAATCGTCCTGTATCTCTTTCTGTGTAGACCCCATGTATGGGTCATGAGTGGCGATGTGGCTTACATTCAACCATTGCCGTTTTCCGAACCATTGTTGGCCCGTGACGTCATTTCCACGTCCGTAGCCGTCGCATAGTACCACGTGCAATCCGAGAGAGCAGCGTCAGATGTGGCAGAGTTGGTCCGCGGTTGACCTCCCTCCCGCAACCGATGTACAAGATTATTGTTGTAAAAATAATAGTTGTAAATATGAAAAACAAATTGGCTACTACTTACTACATTTCGTAATGTGTATTTCTGTGATCAATATCTCTATTTTCTGATATTGTCTCAATATTTTATCTATTATCTGTGTTTGATGTCTTTGTTAGGAGCATGATGAAAAATAAACCTTATGTCAGTGGTGCAAGGTCGTCAATCGCGCGAGCGTGCGGCCCGCAATGGTAGCTCATTCATTTTAACGATATGTGCTATCGTCCATAAGTAATGTAAACGGCAACTTGATGTCACTATTAGCTATTCGCTACGAAATGAGCAAGCACTTATTTCACGATGTTCTCTGAGCGTTATTGCATTGTGGGACCGTTTTAATATTGTATAGCGTAATATCAATAGCTTCGGTGACTGATTTAACATTGTAATTTCAATTATTGCCTCTTCAATTTGATTTAACAATAATAATTACCAATATCGTTTCAGCCCGTTTACGACATTGCTTATCATTTCATTGACACGAGCATTCATGACCTAGTAGTTTGAAATTTGACCTTTTACTCCGGAAGTCCGGGTTCAAAACTTACACGCACCTCTTTACAAAATGTGCGTTTCAAGATTAAATATCACTTGCTATGACAGTGAATGAAAACATCGTGAGGAAACCTACGCACCGTAGAGTCTTAGACAAAATTTCGTCTGAGGCGTGACAATGGGGCAGCGTGGCAGATCTCCTTGGCCTTAATGGCCTTTAACCTCTCATTCTGAGATGAGACCCATGTTCCAATAGTGGAACGATCAAAGGTTCGGAAGCAGAAATGTTTTCCTAGCACATACATTCTCACAATCCTCTGCATGTCAGGTTCAGTGATTCCCTGACCTGTTTATGTATGTATATTTGGGTACGTATGCAGCTAGACCATTGCCACTTCTGTCTGTCTGTTAATTCGAAGAGCAATATCAGTTATATTCCAAATCTTTCTGTCTAGCTCGCAGGGAACTTTTAATCACTATTTTCTTTATAGTTCCATATAAGACTCCAAGGCGGTTGAAGACATCTGTTATAAAGTTCTGTATGTATATGACATCAGGGACAAAGCAGAATGCAGAATCTTGAATGAGAAAATATGTCTTAATTTCCAGAACATAGAGGTGGAATCATCGATTGAAATATTTGAAAGCGGGATTTATTAAATGGAATTATTAGAAAATGTGCAGTATTAGAATCCGGAATAACAGTTATTCATGTTTGATTTTAAGCCTATCGGAAAGATCTATTGAGATGTTTTACAGGCAACAAAATTCTTTAGAGTCTCAATGATAAAAGTAAACCTAAGGGTACTAACAATTTCAATGTTATAAGCATATTCTTATTAACCCAGAACTTGAATTTGTTCTGTTTTTTTTTGGTTTTGCTCTCGGATGGTTTTAATGGTCGAGTTCAAAAAGACGTTTACTACATTTATGCAGCATCCGAAAGACCGTTTGAAAAATATAGTTTGTAAAGCCTGGTTCACGACTTTTGCAAGATTAGCATGAAGATAATTGAAGATCTTTAGAATACTAATAATTTATAGATTGGTTCTAAGCAAAGGAAGATTATAATGCTTACAGGCATTGGGGTGGCAGTAGTTTGTAACATAATTAAATGAAAACCATGTAAATTGTATTGACATGAGTTAAAACCTTTTGAATATTATTTTATTTTAAATCAAACACTTAATTCTGTGTGCGTTGTGTTACATGTTCAGAAATCCGTTGGCGATCGAAGGCCGTCTGTAGGCAGGAGTAATGTAGTCGCAGAGATCGTGTAGAAGTCGTTTGTCGCCACGGGCCCGTGTCGTGCCGCGCGCGCGGCTCGGGTGTCGCTGACGGCGTGGTCCCGGGGCGCCGTCGGTGTCAGCCGCTCGGGAGTCAACGCCGCGGTGGAAGTTGGGGTATTTGGCGCTCAAGCTATGAAGCAAGTACTTATTGCTGCAATATTGTAGTAAACAATTTTGAAACTTTCTAACCAAGTGTTCTGTGTCTCGTGCCCGGTGTATGACAATGGGGTACTCACTACGAACGTATACAGCCCGGTAGACATTGGACATTGCGACCAATCTTTTCACCACGATGCATCACTCGCGATCATCTTACGACTCGACGAGAAGCTGGCAAGTAAGCCTCACCATCTACTCCGCAGTGGGACGTGAACGCAACTGGTGGAACACGGAGGTGGGCGACACATTTTTCCCTACCTGTTCGCGGGTCACAGTGGCGATATTACTTTTTTATGACTGGTGAATGAAAGTGATGAATGTGGAAGAGGCACGGCAGGTCGTTTTTGAACCTCCTAGGTTGTCATCCTTTTGATCACCAACCTGTTTTACTACAATAATGACCTCTTCTACGGTACCTCGGGATGGGATCCGGCGAAGTGGCCTTTCTCCGCCCAGATGCGAGTAACACACGGTTAACAAACGACACGGATAACGTAATAAATGTCATACCTAATAGCCACTAAATAAACTTGAATATTGTATGTTATTACTATTCGACAAAGAAGTAAAATTATTTAGGCAGCCCAGGAAACAACCCTTCATCGTCTACAGTGCAATCGCTAAACCTGTCATAGAAACGAGCTCTTGGGGCGGACTATTGAAGTGGAGTACCGCGTAGTCCTGGTAAATGTGAGTATGGCTTTCCCGCACGGTGTAAGCACGGTCTACGGTGTAAGAGCAGTACTCAAAACTGCGCGCGCCTGCCTAGGACAGGGCGTAATGGTGGCTGTTAGGAGGGGTTAATGTACACCAGTGTGCTGGGACAGCCCAATGATGATGTTAAAGTTACTATTTGATTGAACAAATCGAACTTATTGCTTGTTACTGGTTTAAGGATTTATAGTTTAAAAAGTAATATCATGCCTGTAATCCTCGAAGAAGTAGACGGAGTGTCGATGTAGACTGCCACGTGGTAAGTGTAAGGTCGAGATGTCAATATTGATAGTCAGGCAGATACTGATAATATTGTCAGTCAAAGTCAAAAATCATTTATTTATATACAATTTAAAATCACATATAAACGTCATTGTAGATAAGTAATAACAAGAATCTTAGTGGGGTTGTCTTTTTTTGTGATTGCTTAACAATTACCTAAAATTAAACCATCAAACTACACCAATTCATT
This sequence comes from Mysoria ambigua, assembly GCA_018245875.1. NCBI lineage: Eukaryota > Metazoa > Arthropoda > Insecta > Lepidoptera > Hesperiidae > Mysoria > Mysoria ambigua. The sequence goes on along the minus strand of DWEI01003604.1, from coordinate 492 downwards.
TTCAAACGTCTACCTATGTCTTGCATGTAGGTATTCTGCAATCGAGTAATAGGCTTTTTTACATAATCGTAACTTAATGTATTTCTTGAATTTATAAATTGACATATTTAGCGCGTCGTTTGGTAGTTCGTTATAAAAGCGTATACTTTGACCTACAAACGAGTTAGACATTTTACGGAGCCTAAAAGTGGAAACTGCAAGTTTATTTTTATTTCTTAAATTTCGTTGAAGGAGACCACTATTCTACATAAATTTACTGACGTTTTGAATATACATTAGGTTATCATAAATATATTGTGAGTGTAGTATAAGTTAATGTCTTTGAATGTGTTTCGTAGTGACTTCCTTGGACTCATCATATGGATAGCTCGAATAGCCCGTTTCTAGAGTACAAAAATGCAGTCGATGTCGGCGACACTGCCCCAAAGGAGAAGACCGTATGACATGATGCTATGAAAACAGCTGAAATAAACTAATCGCGCGGTGTCAACA
>DWEI01003603.1:0-12638 GCA_018245875.1 Mysoria ambigua | reverse complement strand
TAACCGGTGAATCGCGGGAATGTTATGCATTCCTCTGCCTACCCCTTCGGGGATTACAGGCGTGAAGTTACGTTACATACATATATTTATATGTAAAGTATTATGGAGTGTAGAGTTAAAACACGAGCCGAGAGAGTTGGCACAGCGATTTCTCGTAATTCGTTTGAGGCCCTCATTAAAGCTTTTGCTTTTGATGACGACATAGAGGAGTTCGGGCCGCTTGTTTCAAGTTGTTTCACGACAAAATAGTTGCAAGCGATGTGAATACTCGTTGCTGTTTTTATAATTGCTATATACATGATGTGTGTTTAAATGTAAACATACTTCGTAATTACCACAAGCGCACATTTCTAATGTAATTTATTAATTTGCGAATGGTAAAATATAAGTTGGCTGATTATGATTCCGTGAATCATAAATTACTGTCTTTTAGAACATTTTCACAGGAACATATAAAATTTTAACACGCAAAATATTAAAGCAAACAAATGGACAGACGGATTCACAATTTTTTATATTATTTCTGTTTGTAGACTAGTATACATAAACGTCGCAGTGACATGACTGTACTGTACCCGAATGCCGTGACTTACGTCTAGTCTCAAATATATAACATGTACAGATACAAGGATTATACAAATTTATTATACGCATCGATAGGAAAAATACGAATAATTTTAGTGCCTTGTTCTTCCAATTTTTTTAAGTGCTTTGCTCTTCCAGTACACTATATATTGAAAACAATACACATTTCGATATAAGAATTGTTATTGACGTTATTAATATTGAACATTTTATTTAAACGTTATATTATTTTATATAAAATTACTTTTTCATATAAATACAAACTAACACCAATGGCTGAAATCGAATCTCTTGTTGAAAATCATTACACATTAAAAACTATTTATCACAAATTATACTTGCATACTAATTGTACACGCGATGGGATATACAAACGTATATAGGAGTTTCAATGGCTGCGGACACAATCCAAAAATGACAATAACAATGTTCAAATATCGATCCATGTGAATGGTCACTTGAAGTCAGCTATCTAGGCCCTTAGGAATTATATGGTTACAAACTGTATTCATACTAACATAATACTAACATACTAACATAATATTATTGTACATACTGTTGTACAAACTAACATAGTATGCATTATACTAACTAGGCTAATCTTACCAAGTCCCAATAGCGGTCCTGTACGCAATATACAGTAACTTGACTAAATCAAATTAATAGTGTAATGAATAACGTATATTCGTTCCATTGATATTTTATACTAGACTTTTCTCACAGTCCTGTTAGAGTCCGGTGGCAGATAACTATAGGCGACACGAGCCACTGTTTCTCAAAAGAATCGCCAATACAAGTACATACGCCTTGGCCAAAAGTTTGGAGCACCCCGTATGATATTTGCATTTCTTAAAAAGTTTTGCATTGAATGTAATGAAACAACTTGTGTTTGTTCAAAATAGTCTTTATTTTAATTTCAAATCAATATTCTGTGGGTCCATCCTTTGCCTCTATCACACCAGCTATTCTTCATGACATAGAGCCTACAAGAGTTTTGCATTGTGCTTCAGTAATGCCATTCCTGGCGGAGGCATTTTTATACTCTTCCTTAGTTGTTATTGTGTAGCGCCGAAGCTTACGTTTTAGAATTCCCCATAAATGTTCTATTGGATTAAGGTTCGGCGACAGTGCAGGCCATTCTAGGAGCTCCATAAAATTTTCACGAAACCACGACATCGTGTGAGCTGATTTATGCACAAATTTTACGGAAAATAAATCACAACACCTCAAACAAATATGTCTAGCATTAATTATTTATTCAACACACCATCCCATTGCGTCCATCTTATTTATGAGTTACAAAACAAATTAAGAAATTCATTGTGCTGAAAACCAGCAAGGCTTATTGAGACAAAACTTGGAAAGCATTTATTGTGGGTGGAAATACCTTAAAGGGCCAGCGTTCGTAAATGAGACGGGTGCCTCACCTTTTTTTGGAGCCGTATTTAAATTGTGAAAATGGTATCAACCACTTAATAATGTAAACGCTTTATTTCAATTCATATTTACTTTGCATTTCTGATCACAGTCATGAAAAAATCAAGAAACAAGACTTCATAAGATCTATGTAACAAAGCGTACTCCTGAAGAGAAAACTCGGAGTATTGTCGAGAAATTTCAAGAGCTCCCTAATTTGGCTTATTATTGAGTATATTTTTGAAACGGTAACAGAAGAGCTTTTGTTATAGATTGTTTTTGTAATGGTTTTCATCTGAAAATATTTGAGCTTCGTAATCGATTTACTACGGACTATTACTGTTGTGCACGTTTGATATTAATCGTTAATCGTGATTTTGGTGACAATACGTAACAAAGAAATCTAAACTACTATTCAGATTTTCATCGTGTATTTCGCTCCATTAAGGGTCGCTTAAAGTATTACAAGCAACCAGTGTCTCTCTCTATAGTTGAACCGTCTGCTTTACGGAGACCATGGATAATTACATCCACATACGGCACCGACGCCGCCTAAGCGGGGTGACATCACCGGGGGCAGTTGAGCCCCTGAGACCGACCGGGTCAAAGGGCTCGAGGCCCAAGCTCCACATTCCCATGTGGCATAGATATCCGCGGTGTAAATAACGACAACCACGACGACAAACCACTTAAATCGACAATCAGTTCAATACATCAGCTGTAAAACCTGACGAGTTACTTCCAGATTTACGTTTATAAGAATACATATAGATTAGATTAGATAATTAAGCTTCCGCTATAAGAACAAAGACTCTCATAAACATCACACTAAAGCTTCAAATTGTATCTTTATACTTACGAGTACTTCATTCTCTAAACGCTATTACTGTAATGTACGAGTGTACAAACGAGTCTCTATCTGTTAATGTACGTGTCTGTTAAGTTTAAAACAAAAGGAAATATAAACGCACGCGTACATCGCGGAACGCTAAGATGGAAGCGCTTTATTAAATTGAATGCCTACTTTATATCGAAAACAATGGCGGGCGAGTAGCGGCACTATTCATAAAACTGTATTGTGGATGGCATGCGATGAATAATCTTTGTGAATTGTTATGACTGATGCTCTATTGAGTCTATAAACCTTTGCTTCGATATATTGAAGATACGTTGATGCTATTTATATTCAATGACAAGTCGTAGTGAACGAGTGAAATATAATGATAAATATTGTAAGTGGTTTTCGTAATATAACACAAAGTTTAACTAAGCCCCATGTAACTACGTATATTAAGCAACTAAGCGACACTAAACAAACATTGTGTTAAATTTTCGTTTGTGTACACGATGGTTGCGAATTTACGGACTTAGATCAAAAACGCTCGGATAAACGACGTTCTCGTTTTGTTATCCGAACTTTTAATTATACCATAGGCCTCTTCATCTATCAAAAAGGATTGTGACTTCATTAAAAAAATTGCAGACGCCACAAAACAAGGAAAGCTCAGCGCATTTAGCTTAAGCGATATTAAGTCAATGAACTTTCGAGCTATCTCTATCCTGCTAATAAGCGGTCGTTAGCGCCATTTCATGTGCCGGCGAGTTTCCAGCATGGTATATTTCGTAAAATTATATCATAAAACTGAAACAGTTTTATTGTATTAACGTAAGCACGGTATTCATAATGATAAGCACTTTATAGATTACAATAACTAGAATGCATGTACTTATAAATAACCTCATTTTGCAGCACATATTCGAGTTTATTATTACAGTCTAGGATAATATAATGAAGGTTCTCGATGATTTCGGAATCGGAGCTCACACTGGTGTAGCGAAATTTGTCTTTGGTATGAACGGATTCGTAAGCAGACATTACGTTTGCAGGGTGTTGTGTGTGCGCTCCGCAAGGCAGCGTGCAGGGCGGCGTGCAGGGCGGCGCGCAGGTGCCGGGCGTGTCGCACTCCACCGCGGCTCCCGCCGGCGTCGGCGGCGTTCGCAGGTACGCGCCGCCATTACACTCGACGCCACATCACTGCGCGACGCTGTCCGCTATCCACGAGAATGTGTTCTTGACTATTCGTAACGAATCAGCGGCCACGATATATCGCTGGACGTTGCAATGCGTTTCAATTGTCATAATAAATCGCAAAGTGTATGTTCTTGTTTACGTGCACGCTAACTTTCCTACGTGTTATGGAATGAAATATATATGTAATAAAAAAATTGACTTGTCTATGTATAATTCTTGGACTTTTAACTCCTTTAATTTTTCAGAGAAAGTTAATGACTTAATTTGTATAATGACGACGAAGAGTTAAAACTCCATCCAAGCATCCCGGGGTCGACGCACTCTTCTTGATTTTGTTTATAATTTTAAAATTTCTCGTTCCAAATATTTTTTTTATCAAGACAATGACGGACGCATTCCCTTATTCGCATATTTCATACTTTTAGATTTATATGCAGAAGTATAGAAAGCTTCAAGACACTTTAGGTCGCTCACTGTGAAACTCACGGCGCGCTGAAATAAATTCCAGTAACCCAATAAAGGCAGTTGATTGCATTTCGGTGGCTCAATATTCCCGCAATTACGTGCAAGTCTATGTACCAGTTCATTTTCAAACTAATCTCAAATTTCCTCCACTAAAGGCTAGATAGCAATTAATAATTATTTTTTAGCTATGTCTTTGATATTGTAACAACTAAATTATAATTATATTCACAACTAACAATCTGCAAAAAACAGTTATTAGCAAATAAAAATTGAGAAAAAAGTTTCGTTTTTGTATCTCGAAAACGTAACATACCAGATATTAAAAAAGAAAGAAATTTCCAGTTCAAATGTCTTTACTTCCGGAACTTCGCAATTAACATTTTTAATTTCACGATAAAAATACGTTTTCTGCCAGCTACTTCTTACTCGTTAAGCAGCTTATAAAAAGGCCATGTAAAAAATATTTTCTATACTCGTCCGCATCATAATCTACAGGAAAAATATTTTACCGTAAATTGGTAAATTTATTTATTAGCGCCTCGTTGATCCCATTGAGGCAGTGGTCGTATTGGTTGCAAACACGACTGCCGATCAGGAGATCCTGGGTACAAACGCCGGTTCAAGCACTATCGTGTTTTTCTAATTTAGATTTTTTAGTAATAGCTCTGAGCTTGGAAATGCTCGATGTATAGCAATAGAGTAACTGTCTACTCCATATTAGGCCGTAAACGTAACTGATGAAACGTGGGAGTGTCCTTCATTCATTTGCATTCGGGGATTACAGGTGTGATGTTACGTTATCAATAAGAGCGGTTAATGCAACTGAGAATTCGTAAAAAAACACGTTAAATTGCAGTAAGCACTAAAACTAAACTGATGGTCGTTGTAATAATTAGGTTAAATCGGTTACCTTAGAATATTTCTATCGGTTACCTTAGAATATTTATGTGATACCTAAGTTTATTTCTCAATGTATGAAATTTATAACAGTTAAATTTGTTGAACTAAAGTCAATTGGAAGGCTTTTTGGAATCCCTATAATCTCCGAAGAGGTAGGCAGAGCAATGTTTCACTTGGTACGTTTACGTCCCTCCAGGAATAGGTAGTGAGTATATTGGTATATACCGGGTACAAATCCATACCCCGAGACACTTCTAAAAAATCTAATTTAAAAATATCTGATAGTGCCCAACCTGGAATTTGAACTTAGGACCTCCCCATCTGCAGTGGCCAAAGTGGCAAACAAGACAAACTAAACAGTCACTAATTTCATGTAAACTAATTTAATATGAACAATATTAAAGGGACATATTCAAGTAGTCATTAAGTCATTTTACCTTTTTATGTCAAGAACGCACTCTCCTTGCGGCGTATGGTAAGTTATCTGTAAGTTATTATTTTAAGCGAATTGATTACTTATTATACTAACGTTAAAAACTAATTGCGTGCAAATTAATTTTATTTTAATATATTCCAATGCCATCGACCAGACGTAGTTATTATTATGCTGTTTCGTTTTAATACTAATTATGATCTTAGAGTGTCTGGTGGAACGATAAGTATCTTTAATACAATATATGTAAAAGCATTTGCATAACAACTAAACTTCAATTAACGCACACAATTCAGTTTGCAGATTTCCAAAACAGTCGTATTGATTAAAAAGTTTAATGATGTTTATTTTGTCGTTGATAGATGTGTAAATGTGGATATTATTTTTTATATTAATATTTTATCATCCGCTACGAAACAAATCGGGTGCGACGAGACTATGTAAGTAACACATTATTTAGACGATATATATTATATATACGATTCCAATAAAATTTTATATAATACATTAAGAGCCAAATATGTCAAATGAATTAATTTACAAATCATCGGATGTTGCCGGTGATTGTATTGTCGAGTAGGAATAGATCAGCTGCATGAAGGTAATATTATTGCACGTTTGACTCACAAGTACTTGTAGATACATATGCAAGTAGGTTATTTTGAGGTATTTAAGCAAGTCGTACGTGACAATTTTGATCTGTTAAATGTTACTGACATGAACAATTTGGACACATTACATACGATTATAAGTTATTAACAAGACCCTCTGTAAACTGTATTTACTCTTAGATAAGTACAATAGTATTAAGAGTATGTAGGTAGCATCGTTTGAGGTGGATAGGTCATGTCACTTGAACCACATCGCGAAATTGAATTGTTATCTAATATACAATAACGTAACTTCTTTTAAACACATGTTACTACTGTATACATACTTAACATGAAGGTTTTGTAAATGAAACTTAGGTATGTAATGTCTTTTAATGTGTTAACGTTGTACAAATCGAACATTTCGCTTTAGAAATTCTTCTGTATCACGGTAGTTCATTTGCATTCGCATGAAACACTTACCAAATAGGTACCTGCACGAAACGCCACTAAGACGTCCCGAGGACGGTATTTGTGACATGCTAACAATTCAATTTCGCTTCTTAGCTTCTGTATTAACTTTATCTGTATGGACTGGCTTCGGCACTGAAGGTTTTGGCTTTGCTCCAACTGCGAGAACCTTCGGCAGTTTTACAGTCTCATTACGTGGGACTGCGCGATATTTCTCCGCTATTTACCATACAGATTATAGTTGTTGAACAGTAACGTGCCGCCCTGGGCGCTGTTCGCGCCGCGCCCGCGCGAACGGCCGCCGCGCGGCGCGGGCCGCGTGTTGTCACGTCCGTGTTTGCACACAGATTCAGTCAGTATTCCAGAGGACGAGGGTATCGGGACTGGCGCACTCGAGGCGACCCCACGCTCATCAACTCTCTCTGGCGCAGCCGACAGCCACTTGGCATTCGGAAACAGTTAGGTGAGACGTTAAGTAATCCATTAGTGATTTACATTACAAATCGATTTTAAAGTACATCAATGTGATAAGGAAATGAATATACTTTTGATTTGATCATATATGCAAAAATATTTTGACTTTATTGTTATGTTATTATTATTTTAATTATAAATGTAAAAATTCAAATGGCGTCGAATTAATATACGATAAAATTTCTGTACGTCTTGAATCGCTTAAAACAATTCAACACCATCGGTTTGCCGAAAATTTTATCAATTTTGTAATAAATATGAATATTTATTGTTTATATTACGACTCGTTATTTGCAAAACAAATGAAATTATTCCTTTACGACAATCTGGTGATAAGATATTTCATGCCTCCTATTCCTAACACGTACATAGGGCAGCCCTAACGACCTTCAGTAGGATAAGGACAAATCAGCTACAAGGAAAATTGTAAACATTAGTAGAAAGAATATAAAATGTCTGCTTGACATTTATATCTTTACATTACCTAACATAAACCCTCGAGAAATATGCTTACTATCTAATCGTTCCTTAGGGAAGTACGTGTTAGTCGCTTTGTTATTTTATAGAACACAACACTTCCATTGAAGGTCTTTATAAACCAAAAACACCGATTTTCATTAAAAAAAATAGAATATAGTGCTTCAAACAACCCGGAAACACGATGAAATAAACTTATTTCATATAACATGGTACAAAAATTTAAGTATATGCGCGGGTGGCTTTTTAAAGTAACTTATTGTGAAATTTTTCAATGCGAATTGTCTTTTTTAGCTAGTCCTCTTCATTGGTGAAGAATACAAAGTTACACAATAGTCGACGCACTAAACTCTGAGACACTTGCCAACAAAAGGGCCCTCAGGTCGAGTCGGCGGCCGCGAGTTATTTTACCGCTGACTGTTGCGCTTCTCTGTTTGTGCAGATGGAAATGCAAAGAGGGGAGAATTGCCTTTCCAAATAAATTCAACTTCAGAGTTTATTCATCTATACTTTTATCGCTATAAATAATAAAATGTTATAAGCCTCAAGTCATTAGTCGCTTGATTAGCGATTGCCAACGATATTCTGTAGTACCTAATATCTTACGTGACTTTAAAAATTAGCTCAACTGTTGATTAATGTTCAATTAATAATTTCCTTCATATACATGTCTGCGAAACGTTTATATTAACACGTGATCATTTTCACAGGAAACGCCGAGATATATATAGTGCTAGCGCTGCTGATAGGGTTCTTGACGGTGGTGGTAGGGTGCTGGCTGTCAGACAACTGCTGGTCGCCGGAGCCGGAGGACGCGCTGGCGGGCGGCTGACCCGTCGCGGCGGGCGCCTGCACGCACGTGTAGCGCCCGCCGTCGGCGGCCGACAGGGAGTGCGAGCGAGACCGGGAAAGCCCGTCGGGGGCGGGCTCGCTGTCACCGGTCCTGCCGCCGCCACCGGCGCGCGGCCCGGTGCTGCTGCACGCCGCCCGCCATCTCTGCCGAGCCGCCTGCCTTGGCGTACCGTGCCAAAGGCAAAACCCTTCGGTTTTCTGACCCGGGCCTTCGCAGGGCTCCTGTCGCCTGCATGAAAAAACTAACGGAAATCATATACAGACTATTGCGAACGGTGGTATGTGCGATAACGATTAGAAACCTTTAGATGTCGCTCATAGTTGTAACGGTTACTTGTACGTGTGAAGTTTTAACTCTATGGTGAAACGGTAATGAGGTGCCGATTTTTATAAACTACATGAGCTTCGATTAATATGTCTATGTAATCAAATGTAGGTATGCAAAATATGTTATATGTAACAGTCCGCGGTGGACTGCAGAATAGTGAAACGAACAATCTGTACGATTACGGATCTCTCATTATACACTACGCTTCTAGCGGTCGCTCTGACTTGATTTCATGATTAACCTTGCCCGGCCCGCGTGGTGCGCGCTGCGATACTCTCATCGCGCCACGCCACTGTTGTTTTTAAAAGTACTCGTATGTGCCTTGAAACGCTTTTCACAACTTGACTTGTAGTTTAGAGCGAGTTTTGAACCCTTTAGAAGAAATTTCTTCCCTCTGTCTTTACGGACGAGTATCCCATATAGTGAGTGCAATACACATCATGACCGTGCCTTTACCCTTCTATAGACTTTGAGAGGGACGTAATTAACAATAGGTTTTAAAAAAATATGCTTTCCTTGAAGAAGTCACATTCAAAAGATTACTTTTATATTTTTGTAAAAAAAAAACCCCAGCTTGATTTCTTCAGTTATAATGTAAGACGCAGTAATGAATAATTCTTAATAAGGAAAAGTCAGATAGGACCAAAGGCTTTTATTAAACAAGCGTCAATTGGATTTTATAAAAATACGATGGTAATAAGATAAGACACAACTTTGAAGAGACAACGACATGGTTACATGAGTAAATGTAGAATTTTGATACATTTTTGGCAATTTGTAAGTACTCGTATGTACTTTATACATAATTATAAATTTGGGCAATGCGATTTTATCTATGACAAATAAATCCTATGGCTTGAAACTACAATACAGGTATTTCGTTCTTAAAACGGCTGAAATCGGTTTTGTTTTTGTCAAAGTACACGCGTGCGTTAAAGCGATTTTCTTATTAGCAAACTATTTTCTGTACCTTCTGTAGAAACATATTTCAAGCCATTGATTCGTAATTTTATTATTATGTGTTTTTTACATTCATTATACCATATTTATTGTTTCGTTTTTAGCTCACTTTTTGGCTAGTGTTTACCCGCGATTCAATTCGCTTTACATTTCAACAAAAAAGTTTTAGTATACATAAGTTTGTTTAATTTTTGATTGAATTTTCTCTTCAATTACGACATACATTAAGGTCTCTCTGAAAAGTTTTATACTTGCCAATGCAAAACCCGCCGCGATCGATCTGGCAGAGAGGTTTCAGAGATTAGCGTAGATGAAAAAAACGGATAGACAGGAATAATAAAAACGTGTGTTTGGATTTCATAAAATATCATTAACCACAACGTTTAAAGAAAGCGTATTAAAACTACTGCAAATAAATTTCAATCAATGAAAAAAGTTCCATCACGCTTAGGTAAGTACCTACACTATGATGTACCTAATTGTTTGCTCTTAATACATACATTCTGATCCGAATGTTCTCGTTTGTTAATGATTCATCTTATTTTGATTTACAATAAATACGTCGTAGACAGATACATCCAGCGATTATAAAATCGTTTTGATATCAAAATAATATGAATTATTCAGGACTATAATCATTCTCGTAATGTACCGAATAAAAACGTCAAGGAGTGCGATTAACACTTATTATATAATTGAAACAAAATTTAAAGAATGGGCCTGGGTACTTTGTGATTAATAATATTGTTCTCTTTTTAAACTATGTAATTTTATTATATCTATGTATTGATAATTTAGTATGAAACAGGTCTTATCTTTGCATGCTTTACTGTGTCTACATATAATTTTGATATAATTCAGCCTTATAGAAAACAAAAGGCAAACTGCAATACTCACTAGAATAGTTTGTACTTTTAATATTTATTCTTATTTGACATTTATTGGGAGTTATTTTGAAAAAGCCTTGAATACCTAATTTCAATATTTTTCTTTCCATTCGTTCTAATAGATTTAAGGTCATCATATTGTGAAGTTGTACGTTATGCATCTTTTTGATATAAATTTTTAATGAAGACTAGTTGCCTATGCCTACAAAGAATATGATTATATGAATACGATTATGGCGTTCTATCATTACAGCTTATCTTATATATTTCTGACTCAGATGTATAATTATAAAAAACTTATATTTATACTGTTCCTTGTTGTATTCCTCATACAAGCCGCAGTGGTTTACTAAAGACGATACGGTCTTGTTGATTCATGCTCTTATATATTCTTTTTTTATATAAAAAGAAAAAACTTAGAGACCTTGTCCAATACGCATGTATATTTGTTATGTGACCGTGATTTTTAAATTAGGTATTAAATTTGAATAATTCTCCTAAATGAATAATGTGTTTAAAGATTGTTGATGTAATTACTTACGTAGTAATTTAAGCATAAACTCAAAGAGAGTATTGTTGGATTTTTTTTATACAATGCAGGACGTTCGGGAATAAAATTATAAATATTTCCAAAGATTCGCGTCGCTACCATTGCACTTGTTTTCATTTTGTAATAATGCATCCCCTTAAATACATACTAATGTCGCTAAAATGAGCGACCAGGCAATGCAAATAAAATTTTGATGAGAACATTAAACGAGTAATATAATACCGAATAGAGAGAGAAACTGATGTGAACTGGAAGTTTATAATGGTTGTAATATGTGCACATTGCATTATAATAATTATTATTAATAAAATATTCCTTAATTTGTTTATTACATAATATTGATAATGATAGTGAAATGTTATTGGTAAATTTTAAGTCCATTTATGTTATGAAAGTAGATAGACATATGTTAAACTTATAATTAGATTACTGATAAGGGAACCGACTGAATAGTCATCATTTTTAAGAATTGTATAACTAAGAGGTAGATAAATAGGCTATTCCTTGTAGAAAATATTTTATTCAAAAAATAAACAATTATAATGGTGTATTTTAATGGATTAAATATACCATGCAGTAATTTTATACTCACAGTAGGGCAACATTGATATCTATTAGCTATGTGACATGTAACAGTGTTACGATAATCTGTAAAGCACTGACGCAAGCGATTCATTAGATACTCAGAACGGTAACAGCCAGGGAGGAAAACAATGAAAGGAAGTTATGAAATTGCGCGCGTACTACAACAATTTTTTTTGTATATCTTAGTGTTGTGCTATTATAATTTATTTTTAATCAACTATATGTATAACATTATTATGAATTTTATAATGTTTCATTGAATTATAATGTTCAAAACAGGCAAGGCATAATGAGCGATGGATTTATTGTAAAGTAATGTTTGTTTGTTCGGCTTCTCCAAAGTGCAACGTTAGTTTCCAAGTAATAATTTACGTTTGCTTGAAAACTTGTGCATAACAAGATACACTGCCATCTCCAGAGAACTTCCAATAAGCTGTAGACATTATTTCCGTTCTGAATACTAACATGAACTCATGTGAACTTCACGAGTTCCTTCCTCGAACAGCTAAAATATAATATTTTGTTTTCGTAATTTTTTTATCTTTTAAAATTATTTGTTAAATAAATCGTTTTTTATTATGATATTATTAAAAGTAAATGTTACCTTAAGTAATATTGGTATATGTGTTTGAA
>DWEI01003602.1:0-12638 GCA_018245875.1 Mysoria ambigua | reverse complement strand
GTTTACGTTCCACTATGGAATAGGTGGTGAGCGTATTTCCGTGCACCAGGCTCATATCCAGACTCCGAATCACTACTTGAAAAACCTCTTCGGGGATTACAGGCATGAAGTTACGTAAAAATCTAAATTACATATTTAAATAAATAAGCCTCAACATGGGCGGCTATATAAAGACAGATAGTACATAATTCTTTTCCAACGTCCTGTATGTAATATCCATTAACTACGCTCGTTCCTCACATTTGAATACATAATTGTTTCACTTTAAAATGCGGGAACCTGACTGCTTGTCCTAATTTCTTTGCCCCGGATTCGTAAACTGCTCCGCTTTTGTCATTTATTAATTCATAGACTCAGTCAGTTTCTTTTCAATGTTTTTTCGCTATTGAAAATGAGGAAGTGAAATAAACAGCTGGTTATATTAAAGTTCAAACGTTTTATCTTAGCAATCAACCTTTTCATTTTTTCCTTCTTTACTCTTCTACTTTCTTCTCTTCTCTCCTACGTTTTTCTCTATTTTTCTACTTTCTTCTCTACTACTTCCTACTCTCCGCAGTTATTAGGTATCTGTCTATATGTATTTTATAAGTTATGAGTACTTCCCATATCATTTGGTGATCTTTTTTATCCTTTCAGGCACAAGTCTGTCTGGCAGAGATCGCTAGATAACGATAAGGCCGCCTTTTGTACATTTTTACTTTAAAGTTCTTATTTCTTTAACTTTTTTATTACGTAACTTCACACACCGCTAATCCCCGAAGAGATAGGTAGAGCATTGCAAAACACTCCCACGTTTTACCGGTTACCTTTATGTCCTACTATGGAATAGGTGATGATCGGGCACATATCCAGACTTCGGACCACTACTAGAAAATGTAAATTAGAAAATTTTGTAGTGTTCGACTCGGGAATTGAACCCGGGACTTGCAATCAACACGACCAACGAGGTAACTTTTTTAATAATGTAAATAAATGTAATAAATAAAATAAAGGATATTATTATTAACATTATTATTTTACCATTAATCGTACCGAAGATGAGTCGAGTCCCCACGAAAGGGGGTTCCAATAGTAACAACATAAAAGTGCCAATATGAGCTATTACTGGTTTTAATCTTGTGTAATGTAATTGGTCCCAGGACCTCTCGATCAGATGTTGCGCTTGCAATTAATACGACCAACGAAGCAATCGGCAATGAGGAATTTATATTCATATTTTAAGTTCTTAACAATATTCGAAAATATTAAAAAAATATCGTATTTTGCCACGTCATTGACGTTAAGACACAAAAGGCTTAAGTCGCTGGTTTGTCGCCCAGTTTGTTCAATGAAGCAGATTTATGATGAAGTGAAGTCAAGTGAGAACTGAAGGGACCTTCGAAGCCTTAATGGCCTATTGTTCCATGTATAATGATTATATTTAACTGTTCCTTAACGACATATTCTGTCGTATCTTATAAATCTATGCGCCAATAAATTTCTGTGACTAACAAATTATAGCCGTTACCTACTTGGCAAACGTAGTCTAGACTAGACACTTTTCAAAGGGTGTACCCACGATCAGCACAAGGTTCGGGAGAGCCAGAATGGACTGGATATTAAATAAGTTTTTATTGTGTCACATTGATTTAATATTAAAATGTTTGCAAACTGTGATTTAAACTTCGACACTACCTGCAACCTAAATATGATCTACTAATAAATGGTCACCAACAAGATAATATTAGTGAACTCAAAGCGTTTTCATTATGGAACGAATGGTTGCATATGTACTCATATATTACAGCAGAACAACTCAGAAAACCAAACGAAAATGCTTTGTAAGTTAGCTTTACAAACTGTAAAGCCTAACTAAACAGAATTATTTACCCTCCGACTTTACAGAGCAGTAAATGCTTGTATCATTAGCATAATTAATTCTGTTAGTGTTTCAGTGCTTTTACATTGTAGGTATTTTTAAGTCAATATTATTCTGGACGTGCTGCGACTACAATCTGAGGCAATGATATTAAATCTTGTGCTCTAGTTTCGTCTTCCAAATATCACATAACACTTCAATGAAAATGTTCAAGAATTTCTTGAAGAAAAATATTGGGTAACCATAAAACATAGACAGTATACTCTTACTAAATTCAGGGATAAATAATTTTGGCCAACCTTATTTTGCGTATAATATTAATTACCGAAGTGTGTTGGGAGTATGCTACGTATACTCCCAACACACTACTTTGAAATCGTCAACCGAAGTGAGTACAGTTGGTTATGTAAGTTAGATTTGTGAATACGAATAATTTTCTCCGTGCACCCACGCTTTGCGAGAATATGAAATAATGCTTGTGCGAATGTGTTGATATGTGATGCTTTTAAAGGGTTTAGTGGAAGAGTTGTTATTTCGAGTGTTATTATTTTGTGATATGGATTTTTGTATGCCTCATATTAAGGGTTCAATTGCACCAGATGAAGCGCATAAGGGAAAGCCTATGTCCAAAGTGCTAGAGGTCTATGTCTATGATAGTAATGATAATGAGTAGGAATAATGATGACGAAGATAGACAACCCAACTATTTGCAAGTCTAATGGAATTCCAAGGTGAATACGAATAACCGAATATTAAGATATAATAATAATAGTAACAATAACAATAGACTGGAACATCACGAACGGCCATTGTACCCCAAATTAGGGATCAAGAGTGTGATACGGTAACTAGACGGTTGATAAAGGACATACAAATACATATGCTATTATTGATCTGTATATTCTCAGATATAGAACAGAAACTTGAATTCATCACACAAATATTTATTCTGGACGGAATCGATCCCACGACCCGCGGTGCTACAGTCAGATTCACCGATTACTGCAACAACGGGCCAGTCAAGTAGAAATGAACATTCATAGTATACAAGCAATAGATTGATTATACTTTGTAGACGAGATTGAATGCATTGTAATCACGTCCACCAAGCGTAAATGCAGAGTTGTATTAACGATAGCTATGGATTTTGATTATTTTTAATAGAATGTTAAACGGAGATAAAACTCTTCAAGTGATTTATGCGTGAATTATTGTGCCTATTTTTCTTTTATTTGTGGATGGCCATGTTGTCGGTAAAGTTACAACATGGCCAAAAAATTGCGCGATATTTTTTTATACATTTTCTTCTTTAATTAGGGTAAGTAATATTACCGCACTGTTATCATCATCAGCGCAATGACGTCCACGGCTGGACACCGCCTCTTCAATAGCACCCACTAAGCTCGATCTGTAACTCTTAATATGCAACTACAGCTAGACTCTTATTTGTACCATTAAGCCTTCCAAAATTAGTCATCAGGATAGCGACGCATACATCGTGTGTTCCTGTTGCCATTAGTTATTTATTGGAAAACTCGCAGACCCACGTAATATGGACGCTATGTTATGCTAATAGTCTTTTTTTATGTTCCCAATTCAAAAAGCCAAGACTAAAAAGCGAAACGATGTCGAGTCTAAACCTTTAAACGTCGGAAGTAATAAGTGTTGTATAGTTTAATATAGCAGTTTCTAACGCTAATGCAATATTTCATGGAAATGTTTACGTCCTTGTCACTCATAAGCAGATAGGTGAGTCGGCATAGCACCCTCGTCACTGTCCATTGGGCTGCTGTCACAATTGATTCGGTTAGGTCCTGTGTTTTGGAGCTATTCTATTCTGACATGTTTCGTTTTGTTATACTCTCAGATTAAAGTTATTGCTTAATCGTTGATATCCAATGACAAGCGATTTCAACATTGTTTATGCTTCGTTTTATTCTTTTACAACATATCATTCTGAAATATATTCCTACAATTAGTTTTTATAACTTCATCATCTACAGTTTGAAAGAGGTCTATGTTTTATATTTTACCAGCCATTAACTTCTCTTTTCGTGAACACAGTAAAAAAGACTGAATAATACATTTATTTGCAATTAAACTTAGTTTCGTAAATTCATAGCTCCGAGATTGTACTTTGTTTTTGTACATTTTATAGTAAATTAAACCTCCTTTGTACAGTTACAACTTCTTTGGAAATATCGTTATATTTTGGTATGAAGAAAAGGAGTTATAAGACTTAAATGAATCACTTAAGTTCTTCCATTACAATTCAAATATCTTCAAATAATATTTTATTAAAATTAAGTTGTTGCAATGAGGTATTAATGATATCGCTATGAATATAACTGATGTAAAAAAGTTGATAATAAGCAAATACAAATTGACATTATTTTTTTACATTTATTTGTAATATTCCCAAACTTCACGGTGTTTGCAACACGATACTAAACGTAAACTTACACTTGGACTCCTCTAAAAGGTAGATAAGTATATTATTAAACCATGTTTTGCTAATTACGTTTATCTCCCATCATTAAACCTTATTTTGGTGGAACCTCATTGACATTCACTAGGCGCAAATCGAGACTCCGAGCCACTTTTAGATATTTTAACATTTTACCATCTTCTTAATATATTTTATACCTCTTTCACCTACATACAATGAAGCGGGAATACAACTTCTATATATTCATCACTGTTCTTGAGATTACCACATTGTATTTCCTAAGTTATTCAGTTTTTTATGTTATCTTATTGTTTCGTGTTGAACATAATGTGACCTATAAGGTTCTGGGTTCAAATACTGGGTCTCCATCTAGGATTTGACCACCCTACTGAATTTGTCGCAGTTAGATTTTCTAATAGTAACGATCTTAAAACATTGACTAAGTATCATTTTGAGTCCACTCCCTTGTTATAACAACATAATCCGTTAAAGGAGAACTATCTCTAGATGTTATCGAAATTAATGAAACTTTACAAGGTTTTGTAAATGGATGTTGTACCATTAACTTTAACGAAGTAATTTCCTTTTACCGCCCTCTTTGGTCTAATGTATAAACGGGTGAAAGTTTGCTATATCTTACGTCTGTATGCTTTTATTAATTTTATTAAATTTTCCCATACATATATGGGTCTGTCGGGGTAAATAAATCAATATTAGTATATATCTATATTTGCTGTATTTTAGCCATCTGATTACCATCTCTACTATCAATTACTGAAGCAACAGGTTATAATATGGTCCAAAGATCGCACAGTTACTAGAAGAAAATCGTATGCACCAATGAGACATAAATGTATCCAAAACATGACAATGTTATAAAAATTATACAAAATCTTAAAACTTGCACCACAAGTTTTATAATTGATAGTTAAACTTTAAAACATCAACTTCAACTTCAGTTAAATTTCAAAAGTTTTCTTTTATGGATACAAATGTTCATAAATATATTTAAATCACTACTAACGAGATACCATTAATTATCATCAAGGAGTTAATGTATTTGTTAATTTTTGTTTGTTAATTAAATTAATTTTACAGAGTATCAGAATTTTCGAATTCTAGGTAGGGCAAAATGCGTCTGACGATTCTGACGTCTCTTATTAATTGTTTCGACCGTACCAGTTATTTAGTTTCAGAAGCTTCACAAAGATCCTAAAGAAACACTCTGAAGCAGACAATCAAGAACCGCATTTATGAATGGTTCGTTTATAGCCATCTTGACTGGTCTTCTGTTACAAAATTAAATAGTACATATATAATATAGCGTATTATACATACAATATAGCAAAAAAGTATACCAAGGATGATGAAAATTTGTTTTGTTTCTGGATGTGACATTATATACATTGAATAGTATTCAAATATATATAGACAATTTCTTGTATACATGTATTTTCATTAGGTGTTAAGACTAAATAATTTTCGACATTGCAGATGCTTCATTTTATTAATAAATAATAAGCTGTCTCAATAAAATATTAAAAGCTTCGCCTGTTTTTGTCAGGAATAAAAATCTTCAAAAATTACATCAGTCACCTGGGAGAGGTGCCGGTTTAAGTGTGATTTCTTACTGCACTGAAGCCCCTTCCTTAGATATAATTCCAAAAGAAGTCACTAGTGCTTCCTTCAAGAGAAGCGCCCATACCAGTCTTGTTGATACACAAAATGTTCACACACTTTCCGCTTATATGTATGTACTTTGTAGGCTCCACAAGCGCGTTATAGCCCTGGCCCGATTCGACATTTAGAATATAGTTGTAAATAATTACAGTGCTAAATAATTTATATCGAGCCATTAGAAGCCAAAAGAAATTAGTCGAGGTAAAGGTATTCTATCCGTTTGGGTAATTGGAATATTGGTAATAGTCGAGTGTTGAATAAATTATCCGTACTTTGGAAGTGACATTTGAATTCGTTGAAAGATTCCCTTTGTCATTAAACAGCTATTGGGAATGAAATATATTTTCTGAGGCTTATCCTGTTATTCCATTGCCTATTTCATAAAATTCGTGTGAGTGAAAATGTAGATGTTATAGTAATTTGAAAGTTATTGCAATTCCATTGTAATGTATACCTACTTGTAGGTGTACACATTTAAAGAAATGGCGTTACATTTGTTACAAAGATACAAGCAGAATTTATACACTCGTCTAAAAGTTTGTCTGTCGCTGTCCGGGCGATGTGTCAAAACGGTATCTTATGGAACCTAAACCACTTACTCCTCAAATGCCTAGTTACTGTTACTCTATATAAACCTTAATCATCATATTTTTAATCGCAGATTGCATGCTGTTGCTTAACTTGTCTAACTTTGACGATTACTTTTTATAGTTTATTCAGTATGAAGCGTTGTTAACTATTACATATTTTCAGCTTCTCTCATTTATAGAAACATCATAACTTCACGCCGGTGTTCTCGGAAGAGGTAGAGAGGAGTATAGTGCATTTACAAACACATGTACATCCGTATTTATAGATAATTACTTGTAACTTTAATCTGTTCAAATGGCATACTGACTGCCCAATAATAATGCACTTGATTATATGTATAATTGTAAGTTTGAGAATTCATTGGCAACTTCAAATGAGTATCGATTTTGTTCTTATCTTGAGAAACCACTTATTTTATATGTTAAGTGTATGATAATAATTTTGAATGTATGTAGTTATATACTCCTTTATCTTTTTTCATTTAAAGAAAATCATGAACCACGTTATGTTAAAATATACTATTGTTGTGAGTTAAAAAAATCTTTATTGAGTAATCAAAATGATACAACGAGACATATTTTCCATTTATTTATTAAAAGTTTTAGGTTTGTATTTCGGTACCTCAAAAGTTTTATTAAAGACTGCGCCGAAATCGTATTCCATCTAATGTTGTATACTTCAGATAAAGAGTTACATGAAAAAAGTTTAAAACAGATTTGAGAAAACTAAATCTCAGTAAAATAACATCGAAGACCCAACATTTAAAACTAACATATTTAAAAATAACATATAATCGTTTACACGTATTTTTTTTCCATGGTAATTTCATATGGATCTTTTCCAATTGCCCTCGGTACTTCGTGTTCTTCTCAAACTGGTGAATTTAATTAAATTGTGTAAAATTTGCGTACACGTACAAAGGTCGTGTGGTAATGATTACACACTACAGAACTAGGACAGAAGTCACCTTACGTTGGCTACACAATAGTCGAAGATTGAGCTCCCCTGCCACGTGGGTCTCGAAGACTCCGCTGGCACTGTAAACAAGCTAGGGGCATTCGTTACTTGTAGTATTACGTTTTCCAAATTCGTCACATTGGTACACAGAATAATGATTTTCAGAGAAGTACAATGTAGTAAAATAAAATTGGATATCAAATTTAGTGTCTTAATGTGTCCGCCTTCTTTCCTACAGTACCGTTTCTACCGTATTCTTCATTTGAAGAAGAATAGTCGCACCAACAATAGTGATGTAATTGGAATATTAACAGTCGAATATTGATAATTTTAATTGAATCTTATTTTAATAGTGTTTCAGATCATTGACGTATAAATTGCTATCTGATTTTATATTGTCGTAACAATTATAGTCCCAATAATAATAATCCCAATAGTATAAATACAACAAAATATTATTATTTTAGTGTAATATACATACATCGTACAGTTCATGTTACTCCCATTGATAGTAATTTATGTACAGATTATTACAATTACAACAATATTATTCGTGTTGAAAAAAATAGGTTTAGATTGTCTATTATATATATGGGTTGCAAACTGATAGAGAATTAAAATGTAATAAAATTTATCATATATATGTTGGATCAATCGAGATAAAGAAACCTACTTACAAATGCTAATACCAATAATTTCTTTAGATAATTTATAATTTGGATAAATAATTCACGTAACAATTACCTGGATTGTAAAATCATTATTAAAAAAACACTGAGTAAATAATACAATTTGTCTTTGATGCTCTCTTTTCGTATCATTATCTGAATTCATTTGATTCATCTCACACACACAACTCAGGCATTTGGGACGGGTAAATAAAAAATAAGTAAAGGTAAAATGTACTCAAACGTACCCTAACGTGTTATTGGTACCATTGAATACCAACACGCGAAAACGAATTATTGACGGGATCCAGTCGGAATAATATTTGCAGCAAACGCTTCATAACCTGTTGTACCGCTCTAATATTTACATATGTACAACGCTATTGGTCCGTCTATGTTAAAATTAAACTAACGTGTTTTGCTAACTAGAAATAAAGATTACGGTGTGTTATGCGCGGATAACTAAGGGTTCCATCTCATGTTCAAAAACTATATTTAACATAAAATGATAAATTCAGCAAATATAATCAATCGTACAATTGAATATTAATATTTTTATAAAATAAATAGGGGTTGTCACGTTTTATTTCTAGTCAGCAAAATCATTTAAATAAAACCAATTCAATCCTACAAAATCCATATTATATATAGACGAAAACGATTATTGCTTCTACATCGATTAAACGGATAATCAAATTGGTGTCACGCAACAACGTTTAGGAATGAGCTAACTCCATTTCTCAAATATTTAATCCGACGCTATTCTTATCGTCTATCGAAATTTGTTAGTGTTATACTTAAATTATCACTTCGTAGCTATCTATTATTTCCTTGTCTATCTATGGATTATCATTTATTACATCATTTATAACAACTATGACAATGTTAACGTAATCTATTTACATAGACATTCACCAAACTTCGATAGCGGACAGAAATCGCACCTCATCATTTATTATTTAAACTTTCGCTATCCTCGAGATTATATTAATATCGTAATTAGGATGGATATGCGGCTGAGCCTCTTTATCGTATAATGTATGTACAGAAATTCCATTTTTAATTTCACCTATATTATTATTAATTCATTATTTACAAACATTTACAGCGAAATTACATTAAACATCGTCCGATACGTCGTGTCAACACTTCACTTTAAGTTATATTTGTTCTTGGATATGATAATAATCGAATCAATAAGTCTAAATAGTCACTGTTTCACTTAATCACATAATGTATATTGTACACCTTCTAAATTCAAGTGGGTCACAAAAAGTCATATATAGTCTGAGACGCACTCGAGAAGGTCCGGCGGAAGTCACACGATCTCGTCGTGGTGCACCACGTCACTGCAACTGCCGGCTCGTTGCAGTCATGCACGCTGACGTCACACTCTCAACTCCTCCATCGTCACGTTCGACTTCGCGTTCAGTTGAGTATTCTTCTTCGTAAGTGTGCTTGTGTTGATCATTTGCATTTGATGCGCAGATAACAATGGTTGATTCTCTTGTAATTGCCCGCTGGCTAGAGTATTGATGTTGCTCTTGCCAAGTTTCGGAGGGGGCGGTGCTCGTGGCAAAGTCGCCATGCCCGCCACGTTATTGCCTGGCAAGTCCGCAAATTCGGGTGGCGGCAACTGATGGTGGGAGTGAGTGTGATGATGACTCAAAATTGTTGCTGGATCATTTTTGAGGCTCGTTTGATATGAGAGAGCACTTTCCAGGTCCCCACAAATGTTGTTGGGCATCTGACCGTTCTCGACGCGTTTTTTTAAATGGGAGCCGTTCGAATGACCGTCTTGTCCATTCATTCGTGTTTTGTCTCTTTGATAGTAAACTCCCGCAAATATTAATACGTTTAAGATTAATAAAGAACATCCTATAGCTATGGTAACACTAAGAGCAGTTGAATATGCAGCAAATCCATCCTCTGGTGGTGCTGTGGTTGACGTATCTGATTTACTATCAGAGCCAGTACTTGGTGTACCAATATTGAGGCCAACTATATTGAAATTCAATGGTGCAGTAACATTCAGTAGCGTCAATAGGGGCACTTTTGTAGCAACTCCAGTGTCAGTTAATATTATTTCAGTTGTCTTCTTGAATGCAGGGGTGAATGTCTTTAGTGTAGGTTGAAGAGATGAATCTTCATGTTCAAGTTGATGATGCGATTGGGGAACATCTTCGCCACCAGGGCGATGAAGATCTGGTACTAGATTTAACCAGAATGATAATCTGTGGACAATTAATTTAGATAAATATTGAATGAGACGAATGACGAGAAAAATATAACATAAATATGGTATTATTATAAGGTGCTCAATATGTCGTACGTGATAACATTATTTGAACTGGTTTAAGTGAAGTTTTCTTTCTAATCGTTGTAACTCACCTATGTGCTCGATAATGATTCTTCAGTTTAGATTTGATATCAATGTTCAAATACTTTTTATGGACAGCTTCGTACGCAGTCCACTCAATGTTCTTTAGTCTCACCCGCTCTTGTCGTCCTGCTCTAATCGGGTCACTTTCTAGAGCTTCGTTTGGGTTTCTGTATAATTAATATATTTATTTACACAAAAGGGTATAGTATTTTTATAATAGATAAACTTAACATGAATACAGAACTTTGATTGAAGTTACGTTTTATATTTAGTAACAATAAACGTATTATACTGTAATTATATTTTAAATATTATTTAACTATCGAAGTAAATATCGCAATATTGACTTATGTAAGTGAAAATCTTTAGATATAAAACGTTGAAATAGATGAATACAAAAATGTTTCAAATGACTCGATCTGAAAGCGTACTCGGGCGCAGATAAATATATTCACTGTCTTTCGCGAATGACACTAGTCAAACTTTGAGATCAAGTTTGAGTTCGAACAAAGTTTGCGAGAGCACTTACCCGGTCTTGGCGAAGTTGCCCCAATAGAGCATAACCGACTCGGAAAGGGCGACTTCTGCTTTCGTGTAGTTGCGGGGGAAATGTGCCAAACCTCCCACGAGGGGGGCGCCAAAGATATACGGTAGTTCCTCGCCGTGAATGCAGCCTTGACGCTGTGGGAAAAAATAACGTTAAAAACTTTATTTTAAACTAGATGTGCCCGCCGCTTCGCCCGCATTTAAATCTATGTGTCACAAAGTTTTTGCAGCGTAAATACCGATCTCGTGGGAATTTTAGGATAAAGAGTAGCCTATATGTTGTTCCACAAAGAAAATGAAAAAATCGAATACCTAGACAAACAAGATGAACAGGAGAGATAGGAGTGAGAGCCGTGGGTCGCGACTCAGGCGCCAGCTCGTCATGTCATATAGAACGCTGGCCTCGCGGAAGTAATATTTTTTTGATTGTATATAATTTTTAATGTATAATGTCTTCTAAAGTATTAATTTGATTCCTTTAGTGTAAATGACTATTTTGATCTATATTAAATGGCGAAGCTAAGAAATGCATTTATTTAGATAAGAATTAATACTGAACAAAAGAAAACAGCCTCGAAATTACTGCAATATTTTATTACCGTATGGAAAATATGAACATAAAAGTTGTTATTTTGAGTTAACCATAACAAATAAAAATATGTTATCGCTGCCGTTTTTGTAGTATTGCTGTGGATCTACAATTCTCTAATACATTACTTTAGTGTATTTCTGCTGGTTTACGTGGGGCAAGCCAGTAAATCCTCTCCTAATGCTAACTTGTGTTTTATCTCGGTTCTTGATCTATCTTTGTACAAAATTTCATCCCAATCGATTTAGTGGTTTTGGCAAGAAGAGGAGACAGTCAGACAGAGTTATTTTCGTATATATAATATTGATAAGGTTATATAATTTAACTCCACCTGCCACCTTACATAACGTCATAATGTATATATTAACTATAAATTAGTTGAATGTTAGTATACCTCAAGTGACTTTTCTAAGGGTTTTCTAAAAAGAGATTCATTAATAACACATGAAATTCACCTCAAATTATATAAATCCCACAGATGTCTAAAGTCAACCATCCCTTTCATCATTTGCAAATACTTGTTATCTATACTTTCTTATCTCAGTTTTAAATATCAGTCATTTTGGCTCTCCAGGTAGCCACTTCATTAGCGTACCGTATTTTAATTTAATATAACTTCAATTAAAACTATGAAGGGATAAGATGAATTGTGGGTTTCGGTAATAGAACATTTATGAAATTAGCGAACTTTGTAAATGATGAATCGCTAAGGGTCGCCGCAAAATTAGTGAATGTTAAATTTTAATTTAAAAAACGCAAGGCTACGAATTGGAAAATTTATATTTAACAGGCGATTACAAGTTACTGATCGTCAACTTAGAATTTTTCGTTCTATTTTCTAGTACATACATACATATCTTCACGCCGAGTCCCTTACGGGGTAGGCAGAGAGCACGGAGTGCCAAATATCTCTATCC
>DWEI01003601.1:0-12641 GCA_018245875.1 Mysoria ambigua | reverse complement strand
CTAAACTAGCTTATACATACGTTACTAAACTTGAAGGACAATCTTATAAGATTGAAAGTATTTTGACTTTAAGATAAATTAACTAGTTTTTAATGGGATTGCTCAAAAATATACACTATTAAAAACTGCCTCGTTGATCGTGTTGGTTGCAAGTGCGACTGTCCATCGGGACGTCTCGGGTTCGATTTCCGGGTCGAACACTGCAAACTTGTCTAATTTAGATTTCTTAGTAGTGGGTCGGGGTCTGGATATGTGTCCGATGCATGCAATAGGCTCACCACATATTCCATAGCGGGACGTAAATTTAACTGTTGAAATGTGAGAGTGTTCTACATTCCTGTGCCTACCTTATTGGGAATGACAGGCGTGAAGTTACGTTTTATTTTCTTTGTTTTCACTGAATTATATTATTTATGTAAACGGGTATACAATTAATCGTTTACTTTGTTAATATGATGGTGTACACAGATGAATAAATGTTTGTATGTTTCGGGTTCTGTTTGACCTGGACGCACTGTCGGTAGCGATTACTTACACCCAATGTTTATTACAGTGTTCTGCTTTGTTCTGAATTATCATATGATTAATTATTTGCTTATCGTTGCTACCCAATAGATTGCCGATGTTAATCATGTAATGTTGTATAATTATTTTGAAGATGCATCTAAATATATTTTACGTATGGATCTTTGATCACGAGGTGTCTTTTGATATCGGTGCATATGAGTGTGTATAGCTTGTGAATAATTATAAACATATTTTGTTTTGTATTGAATTTATAAAACTAATCGCACTGAATAGATTAAACTACTATTTTACGAAAAGTCCAATCATTAATCACTTAGGCAAGATTTACTGCTTAATTTTCAAAATTTATCTTTTGAGGTCTTTCGAAGGTTTAGTTTTATGAGATGTTGGACTTAAAAATATATATATTTCATTTCTCTGTAGTTCATTGGCTAAATGTATTGGCTGATTGACCTCTTAGAACTGTAGCTGCCACGACCCACGTCTTAGCGTAAATATTTCTTCCCTGTAGTCAAACTTAATTGAACTCATCTGGTGAAAAATAGGATGTAGCGTCTTTACCCAGGAAGTGTTCACTGACTCTTGCCTCAAGTAATCATAGGTTCGGTAAAATAGACGCCGACAGGGAAACCGTTTCGTCCTGTTCAGACGGTCATCTATAAGATATGGATATTACTCTGCCGAACGTCTAGAAGTAAGAACAATGAATGTGGTGCTATATAAAAATTTGTATTTATAATATGTACAAGTTTTATTCAAAAAGTTTCAATCAAAAGTCTAGCCAAGACTTAGAGAGAAATTTCACATATGCTCCGACTGAAATGATTATTACCTTCTGTGAGAGAATTCAGTAAAATTGGTAATTTAAAACTATGTGAAATTTAAATTAGTATGTAATATTTAAAATTTTTAAAGTTTTATTAAATGTAAGCCCAAAACACACGCTACGTGGCTGGTAATGGTTGGAAATAAACAGCTTGAGTACGAACTCAGTGGCTTGCTATTCGAGAAGCCTATGTCCAGCAGTGAAATAAGTTAACGATGCAGAACTAAAAGTCCACTTTGAATATTATTTACTTATAAGTGTATTAATTTTTTCTGTATACTGCACATTGCACATCGCGTGATTCATTAATATATAATTCGTCAAGGTAAACGACGCATTTACACAGATAATTGAATAAATATAACACATGTTTATACATTCACATCACTAGAATGCTTGTCACTGACAACACACAAGGCGCAAGTCAAGATTATTGGCACCACTGATAGAGAAGTACCGATAAATCTATATTGGTTTGGCCTCGCTCGCCATTACCAGCGTACAGTAGTGACATACGAATGTCAAAGTCAAGGCCGCTTTACTAGAATAGAGGCGGTACTTATTGCGTGTACTGTACAGTGTTTATTCATTGTGATAGACATATTATCTTGGTGTGACGTGTTAGGTGCTTTTAATTGTAGTAAACAAATATATTGACAAATAAGGAGACCGTATTTGGATTTTACGGTAATAGATTTGGGCATGTGAGCTATTTAGCGTAGATAGTCAGGAGTACCATCCAAATGTCAACGGAATGGAATCAAATATCCACCTGTATTTATTTAAAGAAATAATTATTTCATATTATTTCATAAAATCTATGTTATTACAGTGCACTAAATAAGTTTCGTCAACTGTAACATTTATCTGCCGTAGTTTGCCGAAAGAATCTTTTTTGAACTTCGTCCATGTTTACAGATTTGCAAACTTGCTGGGAGAGCAACAGCACACAGCGTGGGAACTTTTTTATTTAACCTTTTGCAATATCGTTGCAACCTCCCTGAAAAGATTCGAAACACAGTTTCATTTCCCTGGCAACACTTGCTCGCGTTAAACTTTCATCGCTGCGAGCGAATTCACGTGTAATGAGGCGGAAAAATCGAACACTGGGCGTCTGCGAAATAGAACATTCTGGGCGTTGCGCTTTATTCTTATACAGAAATATTTTCTACGCATTTTAAATGTGGAAATAGTAGAACTCTCCAATATTTTATTTACAGAATAGCTAAATACATTGCACGGTTATGCTTAATTGAGTTTTCTCATTACTCTTGGAAAGATACTGACCAACTTTCTTATTGAGAGATTTTCGTGACTTCTCCTTGTAATTTGACAGTTCCTTTACTCATGTAAGCACCATTATTAATCCATAGTGGATCCACTGAAGCATGGTACCTCTCGGTTAAGTAAGACCGAAAGGACGGAAGATGAATATACGAGATAAATTGCTATTTATAGTGGAAGTTAGCAATTACATGTACATATACACAGATACTTGTATATGTATATTATGTATACAGTATACAATATATATATACCAGCTAATCTTAATCGATCCGAATGATTTGTAATGAAAAAATACGGCTTAGTACATCATTAGCAGTTCGAGTGCAAAACATGCTAGATTAAGTAAGGCAGATTTTAACAGTACTCATAATAAATCGTCGAACCTTAGTAAAGAGCTTTTTTTACAATCCAGAACATTTTTAAGGTTTCATTTAATTAAAATCAACAAAGAACTTTTATAATTATCGTAAGAGATATCTATTAGGTTACTTCCGTTTTTGCGCTTAACTTTCTAAATCGTAAATATTGCGGAAAAGTTAAAATAATAACCGTACTATATTATGATAATATAATATTATGATAATAATAATCATACTATATTTTGTTCAATTCTCTTACCATATTCAATTACTTAACTGTTAAGCATTTCATTATAGTTCACCGCATCTGTTTCATCAATATCCCGTAGTGATTGCGATTGGTTCAAGTGCGTCAGGGCATGATTGCATATAATTTAATGACCACTCAGCCGTCCTTAAATAAATATATCTAGCTTTATTGCGTCCATATTATAATAGACGCTGTGCTAAATCACATGATTTAACAAAAACGACTTAACACAGAAAACGTTTCTGTCCTTATTTACTTCAAGTTATTTTACTATAAATATCTTCTATTATACTTTTTGGCTGCCTTGATGGTCGTGTTGGTTCCTAGTGCGATTGGCGATCGGGAGGTCCCGGGTGCGATTCCCGGGTCGAACGCTACAAAATTTTCTGATTAGAAAGTTTTCTACTGGAAAATCTAATTAGAACTCTGTTAGTGGTTCGGAGTCTGGATATGTGCCCGATGCATGACAATAGGCTCACCACCTTTAAAAAAAAACCTTTAAAAAAACGTCAACTGTCTACTCCGTAAGGGACTTGGAGTGAAGATATGTAAGAAAAACAAAATAATTTCTTGTTAATTGTGCAATAGGTGGTGAGCCTAGTGCTATGCATCAGGCACATATCCAGACACCGAACCACTACTAGAAAATTTTAATTAGAAAATTTTGTAGTGTTCCACCCGAATCGGAATGTTCGAATCGGGACCTCGTGATCAGCAGTCACACTTGTTACCAACATGACCGAAGAGGCAGTCCAAATTCAGACCAACGAGAAATGTTTGTAATAGTTATCATCTTATTGCTTAGTACTTGTTAATTGTCGGTTAGGTTGCTATAGCAACGCTTATGTCGCGTCGAGTGGGTAAACGCGTGATGCTGCGTCGAGATATAATTAATGAGTATCAAGAGCTTTAGTGCCGTTTGATAGTGTATAAGCGGATGATACTGGATTTACTGCTATATATGTAGGTTCACAAATATTTTACGAAACAAAAATCTTCACTTCACTTACCACATATTAGATTATTTTTATATCTACAAAACTTTATGTAACTACGTAATTTTGATAGACAATTATACACAAAATAAACAAATACAAAGATCGATCGAAATGTTTTGAAAGAAATCTGTGAACAAAACAAAGTAATTGTGGTCGTATTTAGACGGACGACTACGGATGATAAATTTTCCACTAATGCCCTTACGCTTCGCACCTGTCTCTGGCTATAAATCTTTATATCTACCTCATACTCTCCTAAAGTATAATTGATAAATGCTACTCTTTCCTTATTTTAAATGTGAAAACACACCGCGTTAAAATGGAGTTAACCGGAGGTAGAGTCTATCGAGCTTTTACTTGCGTCCGTGCGAAGTCTTAGTGGCGAAGTCTACTGAAAATCTTATTCGCTCGAGTGGATGTACTAACAATCACCGAAATAAAATGAATGTAATCGTCAGAAATAGTCAACTGTATTTTTGAATGAATAATGTAAATGAATGAAATAAATCAACGTTGACATGAATCATAACAGTAAATATTATATATTATATTTTCACTCTTAGGTACTTACAATGGAGTGAAGACAAGATGGTCATATGCCGTTATAGGCATTGTTCATAACAGACACTTAAATACAAACAAATATATAATACATATTGATAAACGAATTACCACAGCAGCAAGAACTGGTGCAGGGACGCTAAAGGAAAACAGCGTGAGGAGACCTGCACACCTGCACATATTGAAATAGGTTGAGAATGACAATTTATTACGACAAAGACGTAATAAATTGTTCTATCGTTTTGTTGCCTGATCAAAGTTTAGAAAATCAACGTGACGAAAACTATCTGACCGAACTGTCTGCAACACTACGTGATAGGGATTTCTACGGTACATTTCCGTTGCACGGCCAACCGACGTAGAAATATCTTATATATACATATCTTATAAAATACGAGGTGATGTTGCTTCCGAAACTTATACTGCCCACGAGTTCGGCATTCATAACTTTATTATAAAAATATTCCCAATATGAATATCCATATTACGAGTTTATTCATACATCTTATACTTCTTTTAATATTTATAATCTTCTATGTTAATGATTTCTTTTTATCTGCTTTCAAATACGTCTTAATAATTTTAAAGGAATTGTATCAACTTACTAGTGCAAACATCTGGGAAACTTTAGTTAATTTAACAATTAATTAATAGTATTCGTTAAATCGTTATTTTAACGAAGCTTTCAAGCATAACGTTGATATTTATTTTGTTATACCAAACTTAAAATTACAATATGATTTTTCGGTTCGCATTATATAGAAAAAACCCTATACAATATACGATAAAGAGAATTATAAGCGCCGTAATTCATTACGTTTTCAGAGTACCGCAACCAAGTACCCACTCACTGAATTGTTCAGTGACAGATAATTTGCCAAACCACTGAGAGGAAATATCAAAGGAATAGTACGCTTTGTGGCTATTGTATAACAGTTCGGTGATTTCAAAATATAACAATGGAATAGTACCATGTTCAAATGCATATCGCAGCTACATATTTCTACTTATATTTTAGAATAATATGTTTATACATAGTTTGTTAGGCAAATTAAGTCGTTTATTAAAGGTATTTTCACCGAAAATATACTTATTTTTTGTTACAGCTTAAAATATGACTTATACGAATGGTTCCAATACAAAAGTAAAATTAAGTTCGCTGAAACCTCTATCTAGAACTACTATTTTCAATCAGTCTTCTTAAATTCCCTGTGTAAATTTAAAAACTATAACTTTATATACTTTCTTTTGTTATAAATTGAACCGTATCTTGGGCTGTGAATAAATTGCATTCATGTTCTCGATTGGACGTATTCACGCTCTGTCCTAAGCACGTTAGGAGCTGCAGCGGAGACGGAAACATGGCTGGAATCTTGTAAATTATTGAAGCTTCTTGTTTTTGCTTTTCATCATCTCATTTACACCGAGCCAATTGCAGAAGATTTATTTGAATGCAGTGGTAATTAGGTAACAAGCTTACATACTTGCGTTTAAATGGCGCCTAATTAGGAGCCCGTTTTCAAAAGTAATATTATTCGTGCTAACGGTTTGGTCGCGGAACAAGTAATAAATTTGGGTGACGTCATACTTACTTCTGAATGCGTAGGGGAAATAAAATGTATATGTATATAATATTAATAAAATAATTTGAACAAACTCTTCCTGAAAAAGTCAATCATAAGATTCATCCTAGGTTTGGCAAAAATTTAGGACTTACATAGTTTTTGAAGTTTGCTTATGGTATATCTACTCTATATAAAATAAAACCTCGGATATAACCAGTCAAATCTTATTGAATTCAAAGAAAAATCAAGCCAAAGGCGAATCAAATCCTTTAGAACTATGAAAGACAGCAACTACAAAGCTACAACTAGCAAAATCAAATAATACAAAATGAAAATGCTTGTGGCCTTGACGCGACAGAAGATCGTGAAAGATCCGTAAAGTAAAGCAATGTCGGGCATGATTTTCACTTGGATGATTGGCCGGTGGCAAATTTTAACAAGCGTTACCGGGCTCCGCGCGACACGTTGAGAGATCAACATTCCTTACTGCGGCAATGATCGTCAAGCCTCCTGCGGGTCGATCGTGAACAGCCGATCAATATTCAATGACAACTCTAAAGACAATTAACAAGCGAACAACGAGGATCGAAATAAACTCAGACGTCAGAGCTATCGTGATATTGCAGATTAGAACGACCAATAATATTTACCTGATAATGGGCAAAGTTTATGATAAAGCATTGAATATCTCGCCAAACAGTAACAAACTTTTGAGAGATGTTTTTAGTGTGAAAGAATGAGATCGTAATATAAAATTAAAAGAAAACGTCGATGAAACATAAGCTCTCTGAGTTTCTGAGACAGATCTCAGTTGAGAAGCAGATTAAAGAAAGATTAACAACTTGTAAGCGCTCCCATAGATCCAAGCAAAATAGACGTTTGTTTTTTCGTTTTCTTTAAGAAGTGTAACAAAAAGAAAGTACTAAGTCGTGGTAGAAGTGGAAAGTACTTTGGTGAAACAAGTATTAACTACAAGCAAAATAATTAAGTACTTTTGTATGTACATTAAAAATATATTACATAGTTTATTATACTTTCTTTGTTTAAGATATGTATTTAAATTTAAAATTGTTGGACTTGTATCAAAAGGAAGCCATATTGAAATTCTTCGTTATTATTCATATCAATAAAATATGCGGAATGATTGATGTAAGCGAGCCCCAGTATTTTCATTCACAAAACATCAGCTGCGTTTAGCCATTCGCTTCATCAGTCACTTTGCCAATAATAAAATACCCTTGGAAATTGTTTTATGGCTCATTGTGATTGATTGTCGAGTATCCATTCAAAATAAAAATTATGCGAATTGCGAGTTTTATTTTTAAAGTTTTATTTAACGTTACAAAAGAATGACTTGGTCAGATACAGGCTCATGGAGGGGTAGAGAGAAAATGTGACGGGGTTTTGTTGCCGGGAACTTGTATGGAAAAATAAAAAAAAAGCACGCGAGGTCTAAAGGAGTAGAGATACTTCACATTCTGTACTATTTGCCTACTCTTTGAAACATCTCGTATGATGGCGTAGCAGTAGCAGTTAATGCCCATGTATATTAAAATGTTGGCACTGGAAAGTTATCGCCTCGTAAGTTTCAGCCGTCGACGACTATGCCGAGCGCCATTCCATTGTTGTATAGCAATTGCATTAGAGAACAAAACGTAACACGTAGCAACTGCCCAAAATGAAATAACTATTGGTACTGTAAGTTTTCTAGTCTCACACAATTCTAATTAGCGAGAGAATTTGAAGTATTATACAAAAACATCTGTATGACACGACTAATACGCAGGTATGACACGAAACTGCTTTATTTGAATCTATATATTACACTGGGTCATTGTAGATTGGATAGTAAGCAACGACAGGATAAGAAGTGTTAGGCAAGGCAGAGAGCGTCGTGCAAGCTTTCCGCCGTATACGCACGACACCTTGAGATTTTAGGTGTTTAACGTTGACGTATGTAGGAATTTTCGTTTTCGTTTCGTTTCGTTTCGTTTTTTCGTTTCGTTTCATTTTTTCGTTTCGTTTCGTTGCGTTTCGTTTCGTTCCGAATTCTGTCTTCGCCGCAATCATAGCTAAGTAAGCATTTATCCATTTTAATAATAAAAGAACTTAGAATGTGCTTTAGTTATTTCCTACTAATACCTTACTACTGGGCGTTGGATTTTCCCCACAATTGTTTTTTCCCTGCCTATGAGTCATTGCACCACGTTGCGACTGCACATTGCTATTGGATAATCTCAAATCGTCTCAGACGTCTTCAGCGAGATACTGAAATGTTATTCTTATGCAAATTGCAATTATCGCAATTAACAGCTTTACCGATTAACCGCATTTTACAGCTACTTGTATAATAAAATTGAAAACGAGACTGCACTGGATTTCCGATTAATAGACACTTAAATGACAGTTGAAAGACAAGATTTTACTTAAGAAAACAAAAATTATAAATTATGGTGTTACGTAAAGATTAATTTAGCTGTCTTTATTTATAACGATTATAGTTTTATTGTTCAATAAATTGTTGCATAAATAATGTGATTACAGACATTGTCAATTTTCAGTCCATTATGTGACAAGTTAGTAAATAAAAATTATTTCAATCTACAACGATACAGAACACCGTATGGAAGTGATTTATCATTTAACTTTAACAAGCAAATTACTATAACATATTTCGTTTATTTATATTCCTACTTAATTTATACATAATTCTATCAGTTACAAAGTACTTATACAACATCACGACATATTTTTGCATATAACCGAAAACTTTATAGATATCTAATATTAGTTAATATTACATAGTCAATATCCCAAAGAAAAATATATAAAAAATATTATTTTTAAATATTATTTGAAAATCAATTATCCAACAAATATTATACATAAATGTCTATTAACAGCATATACATTACGTCACAATCGCATTTTTACTATCACACAGAAACGAAATGCGCGCAGTGTTCGAATACACAATCGAACCAAATCGAACGCAGTCACTAAGAATAGCCAACGCCCGAGGAAACGGCGGCCGGTGGTCGCACAGCCCCGATGCTGTGACAACAGGCGCACGGCCCCACCGTTGACATTGCGCGTCGCCGTCCGGGGATTCTTCCCGTCGTCATTCCGCGCCGCCAGGGGCGGTCAACCGTTCGACGGGTGCGCCGATTGAAACTGACGTCACGCGTTGGTGCCGACGACGTTAGTTCTGTTCAATTTAAATTAATGTTTATGGATCTTGTGTGTTCCGTTACGCGTTATGCCTTACATTATAATTATATGTTTTATGGCTAAAATTGTAATTGTCTTTGGATATTGCAATTAGATATGGCTCACATAAATAACGTGTATATTACACGGATATTTTTATAACGCACACACCCACACACTCATACATACACACATACCATTTTAACTTAAACAGTGCCTAAGCAAATGCTTTTTTTTTAATTAATTTAAAGACCTTGTAGAAATAAACATAGCTTACATTTCGCAGCCGCGATTATCTTAACTTTTCTGCTTCTGGCGAAATTTTATTTACCTTTCATTAACTATTTCAATTATAAAACTTGCGAATGTTGCCTGAAGATATGTCTTGAACACTGTCTGGAATGCCAATCAAAAGAAACGGAATTAATTATAAACATGAAACTGAGTTTTACTTACCTACAATTGTATAACTTAGCAAAATCTTCATCGCATTATCGAGATGGATTATTATCCTAAAATTTGTAAACCTCTTAGGCTAAACTGTCTCACTATGCATAATTACTTATATTTTTGGTTTATATTTTTGAATCTCTATACAAATGATAAACAAACGAGGAATGAAAAATATACTCGGGAATACGTTACCAGTTATCTTATGGTACCTCTGTCATAACCCACCGAACATCGCCTATGAAAGGAGCTAGAAGGAAGATCAAAGATTCTCGTCGGGGATTACAGGCGTGCAGTTACGTTGATTTGAAATCATACATTTTATAACACTC
This sequence comes from Mysoria ambigua, assembly GCA_018245875.1. Taxonomy (NCBI): domain Eukaryota; kingdom Metazoa; phylum Arthropoda; class Insecta; order Lepidoptera; family Hesperiidae; genus Mysoria; species Mysoria ambigua. The sequence continues at coordinate 2,275 of DWEI01003601.1, read as the reverse complement.
GTATGTACATGTAATTATTACACGGTCCCTTGAAGCTTGTGATGTAGAAAGATGTCCATTACATACTGGTACAATTTACATTATACTGGATTATCATTACTGGATTTACATTATATACTGGTACAATTATAAAAGGATTAGTAAACTTTTGCACGCGTATCCCAAAAGCCTCACCGAAAATTTGCTTCCTTGATTAGGTGAGAAGTTTATAATTTGACTAGAATTACAAAGTCTATTACATGTATTTACTGTGAGATCTCAAGAATCACTTACATCACTTGTTCCATTTTTAAAATGATATTGAAATTATGTGCATCACTTCTTTCTTTTTCAAAAGTTATTGAAATTGTATGCATCACTTGTTCCTTTTTCAAAATTTATTGAAATTGTATGGATCACTTGTTCCTTTTTCAAAAGTTATTGAAATTGTATGCATCACTTGTTCCTATTTTAAAATGATATTGAAATAAGTGTCCGACGCCAGACTGCTAAGTCACAAAACCTGTAAACATTTCTTTCAGTTTCTTTGTCCCTTCTCCCTCGATATAACTAAACAGGAACTACTCAAAGTTAGCGTTGCAATGTTTTATTTCATTCTGTTCGTCTCATTTAATACGAACTGAATTTTGTAAGCTTTCCCGTGTAACAAGATCTTCGCTACGTTTCGCTGAAAGTTTCGCTTCTTAGCTGTATACTATAAATATGCTTATGTCTGACAGGTTATTAAAGTAAATCTATTGATATAAATCTTGTTTATACAATCAACATGAGCAATCATTTCTGTGCTTGTCTTCGTTCGTAACTGATCAGCCATCATGGTGAAAGAATTTGTGGCAATGTCCAGGGTGCGTCGGGCAGTGTATGTTGGTACTAAATAAGACATATTCGCCGCTTATGCTAAATTATTATTGTGCTGTATTAGCTTCTGTGCTTGTTACTTGGCTAAAGTGCTCAATGAGCTGCTTGATAGAGTGAAAATGGATTTATCTACGACTAGAAGATAACATAACACTAGTCAGACAGACAGACTACGAACTGTCGTAAATCAAAAAGGTCATGAAATGGAAATCAGTTCATGATGAAAGGAACACAAATCGCTTTGTAGCGGGTGGTCTAATGACTTGTGGATGACGCAGCAGTAGCACAGAAGTGTATGGAGCAGCACTGATTAATTTTGAATAATGACCCACGGCAACCTTATAAACTAAACTAGACTAGATTAGGCACAATTATATTTATTCATTAATAAAAAGGTAATGATCTCTATTCAATGCTGGTAACCACTGCCGGATATAGGCTTTAAGGGGTTATACTCATAATCATTTCGGTGGGCATGCGGATTGGGGTGATATGAGTCTAAATATTTAGCTTAGCGCATAACAAAATACAGTTTGTTAAAGGAATAAATGAAAAGCAATTTTTTTATTTTAATTATATTTTTTTATACATTCAACAATTAGTATTAACTCTTTATCCATATATTTAGTTAAAATTCTATAGAATCTTGTTCAATTCAAAATTTTCGATATATTTTTAATTTTATCTAGGTGCTTATATAAAAAACGGTAATAATACCTACTATAAGAATATTTTATCACATATAATTAACAATCATACCACTGTCTTATAACATCCTATATCTACGTATTAACAAAACACATACATTTCGCGGGAGGTAGGGATAGGCAGAAATTAGGGATTCTCGACTGCTCCGGTATCATTTCGTCTGCTCTGTTCACATATTTCTTAATTATCTCATTTCTTCCGAATAAATTCTACTTTCAACATGCCCAAAATTCAATACCGTTTGCTAGTGACGGAACCGGCAGTCATCTACGTCCCTAGAAGCAGTGAACTATCGGATATGTTGCAGTTACTAAATAGATAAGTGAGGTTCCATACCACTATATTAATACCTATCGATCGCCCTGCGCTCGCAAATAAACGTTCCGATTCGTAAAGAAACGTTCGATACAAGAATTCATGAACTTGCTCTACTTGTTCTTTTGCGACCTTCATCTTCCATTCCGTTAAATTCATGGATTTCAGAAACTCTAATAATCATATAAACTTTTATAATATATATAATCATATATACTTAAGCGCTCTTATTAAGTAGGTATCTACTTCTTACATGTTCTATACATACATACATACATATCTTCACGCCAGATCCCTCACGGGGTAGGTAGAGAGCGCGGAGTGCCAAAAATCTCTATCCTTACAGACCTGCCGCGCCTCCTCCACATTCATAACTCTTTTCATACATGCACGC
>DWEI01003600.1:0-12641 GCA_018245875.1 Mysoria ambigua | reverse complement strand
CATCAATTTTTAATATTGGATTTAATAGCACGTATTATATCTGGGTAACTGCCTTGATTGTCGTGTTGGTTGCAAGTGCAACTGCCGATCCCGGGAGGTCTCGGGTTCCATTCCTGGGTCGAATACCATAAATTTTTTCTAATTATATTTTCTATTAGTGTTTCAGAGTCTGGACAGGTTCCCGGTGTATGGCAATAGGCTCACCGCCTATTACATAGTTGGCTGTAAATATAACTTGTGAAACGTAGGAATGTTCTGCGTTCCTCTGTCTACCACTTTGGGCATTACACGCGTGATGTTATCTGCTACAACGGTAAAGGGAAACAATTGTTATTCGATAATCCTACATACATAATGCCAGATACATTTTTAACTTAATATAACAGCTTACGAGGATGCTTACACTAGTTACCTTCTTCAATTACTGAGATCTATGAACATATTCATTGATCAAGTTTTTCTTTTTGTATCACGAACAAATAAACATCCACACAGAGACATTCACGCCGCAATTACGTCGCAAAGTTATAACCGTAAAATGAAAATTATCTCGTTACTTCCTTACAATAAGTTTCTCTGCTGCCCTGTGCCTATATTCGCAATGCTTATCAATTCATACATATTACTGATTATAGTTTACGAGTAATGTATAATTATTATTGACAGTGACTGTACACTACTGTACATGTGTACATACAGCTTTAGTAACGGCCGTTTCAATAAATTATATCTCCTTGTGCGTCCAGTGAGCGCGAACTAGGCGGGCTGGAATATATGCAGTCTATCGGCGAAATGTTGCAAGTCCCAATAAGTTTGACTTTTAACTGGCCGTATCGTTATCTATCGAGGAATTTAGGTATTAATTGAACGGATTAATTGTAATCTATGAATCTTAGTTATTATATTACAGATTTCATTAAGGAAGAAAAGAAATTTTCTTATTGCTAATATAAGCGTGCGCATTTTTTATCCATTAGTGACGTCATAATAATATATTCTATTTTTTATTTTTGTCTGATGCTTTCTAGTAGCTTTTTCAGTTCGGGGTCCATGGACAAGTTTTGATTATAAAAAGGAGTCCACACCAAAAAAGTTTGAGAACCAATGGCTTAAATCAACGTTACTTGACGCCAGTAATCCCAGAAGAGGTACGCAGAGGAATGCAGAACACTCCCACGTTTCACTAGTTACATTTACGTCCCACTATGAAAAGGTGGTAAGCCTAATGCCATGCATCGGTCACATATCCAGACTGGGAACCACTACTAGAAAATCTAAATTAGAAAATTTTATAGTGGTCGACCCGGGAATTGAACCCGGGACCTCCCGATCGACAGTCGCATTTGCAACCACATGACCAACGAAGTCGAGAGATAAATCAAATACGAGATTATTCGGTATAATTCGAGGCAAAATATTGTTTGATTTTTAGGGCTAGCATAAGAGTTTGGTAATAACCGAATACGATATATGCCATGGACTTTTACCTCTACAGCTAATCGTAATTGGTCTGTCATGAAACTTCACAATTCTCCAAGAAAAAAATTACAGTGTAACGAACTGTAATCCGTAAATCAACTAGTTAATACGGTTATTGATGAGCTTAGCAATGTAAAGGTAACATACTGTACCTACTGACGTACTTAATCTAATTACCTGTAATACAGAGCTGACGTAGTAGGCATGTACTACGTAACGACGACGAACAAGCTAAAGGCGCCACAAGTTTGTGATCACACAAAAAATATAATACAAGTCATCGAAGCGGTCCACCACCCGCTGACATTCGTATATTTTTATTTTTCTAAGTATTGCTTTTTGTCACATCAATTTGCTTTATAATAATGAACAAAAATGATGTCTTTCGCTATGTATTTGAATAAAGCTTAAATCTTTGGAATTGAATCAATATTAAATGCTATTGTGTCCGGGTGTGGAAATAATGTAAACACTATTCAAAGCACCTATCACGTGGCGTAGCGCGCACCTTTATGAAATGAAACGATTATGCTACAAAATGTCGAAAAGCAAAAGCACGTAGGTCTAGGGGCGGCGACCGCGGTTCGTGGGGAGAGAGGGGGGCGAAGGGGAGCGAAGCCGACAGTTTCTCGCCGACTGCCGCGCCGCGAGCACACCTTGTGATGTACCCCGCGCTTTGACGCGATGGCCTCGTCTGCGAACGGCAACATTGTCGTCGAGTGGTTGCGGTCGCTTCACTTGGGCCAATACGCGGAGAGTTTTATCGACAACGGGTACGATGACTTGGAAATATGCAAGCAAGTCGGTGAACCCGACCTGGACGCAATCGGAGTCCTAAACCCTGCACACAGACAGCGGTTACTGCACTCTGTAAGAAGTTTGAGAGAGGAAGGCGCAGCGGCTGTTTACTTCACTTTGGAGGAAGCGGCTGCTGCTCGCGACTCCTGCCGATGTGAGGAGGAAGCTAGGAAGGAGCAGGCCACTGCCACCGTGGAACCGGCGAAGTACGCCGATGAATATGAAGAGGGAAAAGCGGAGTTGGTGAAGATCCCGCGCATTCAACTGAAGCGGCTGCTGCGCGAGCGCCTTGCTCAAGATGGGATCCGGCTGGCGCTCCAGCCATATTCTACCACGGTCAGTGTCTCTGCGAGATACGGGTATTGCTTCTTACGGGTGCCCGTTGATTGTGAAAGTGACAAGCATTGAGAAATGATTCAATGCCCGCTGCGTGTGTAAGTGCGTCGTGATACAAAAAGTTTTGAATAGCAATTGAGGCATCGGTATAGAGGCATTGCCCGCGTCTTGTTATTTCCTTAGAACGAGTATAAGTCTGTGTGTGGCGGTGGTTCTCGGCCCACCAGGCGGACGGGCTCTCGGACGTGTTGCTATAAAGTTTGTTGCGTGCGTGATTTCCCTCGAGATGAGGAGTTTGCGCGCCTTCCCTGTCGTGAGAAGATTGTAATCGCGTGCCTCCCGGCTCTAAATTGGGTTTTACGATAAATCGCACAGACTGTTTTAGCTCCCTCAGGCGTTAATTAGTAATACTACTTGTTCAGACACGAAACAAATATCTCAATCTCGGTTAAAATAACGTTGTTTTACATTTCGAAATTCAAAAGGGTTAAAAGGGGCGTATCAATGTTATATAGTAACTTTGTTTCGAATTTTTTATTTTAATGTAGGCACCTACTCACAGAAATGTATGATTTCGACAAGATTGCTTTATCAACACCTGACGCTGTTTATATATTTCTTAGAAGTGAATGCTTATCGGACGGACGATACATACATATTGTTCAGTTTAGTTGCGAATTCCACACGTTATGCTAACCTATTAGGCATTTATTATTATAGTTATCACATTGACCAGTGTGAAAAAAGCGCATGACCAGGTCTTTACGCAAATATAAGCTATGTTTGACATTAATAATAAAAAATATTAAACAAAATTCTTTATGAAAAGAGTTGTTTAATTCGATTATGGAAATAGTATGTTACACAAATGTCTTCATCAGATAGTCGGAAGTGCTTAGTTGATGCTTTAATTGAGGTGTTATTAATGTTATTAATTATTCACCGGGCAGTGATTAAGAGGGCGGAATATTACTTGTAAGGCACACCCTTTGGGTTCAGCCCGTCGTTTGTGTTTTGAAATGACTTGCCGCAAACTTATCGCTCAACGATTCTTCACTGACACGAAGATAGCGGTTTTGAATTGCAATATCCCTTGAAATATGCCATGGAAGTGATTACGGAATACAATCTGTAATATTGCATAATTTTATAGAACAAATAACTAACAACACAGAGAAAAGAAACTTTTAATAGTACTTAATTACAAATTTATTTTTTTAAAGTAGACTATACAATAGTGTTTATCAATTCTTTTACGGACCTCTTACATTTGCATATATTTTACCACATTTTGCGATTTTTTATTATGATTTGAAGACACTGTACTTAACTGTGTGATTTTATGTCATTACGGGTTGATTTCTAACAATAAGTGATAAATAGAAGCATGTGGTTTTTATATAAATGAGAGGCAATTTAGTAAAATTAACATAGGTGTAGATACAATTTCCTTTATTAAATTTAATTTAAAATTAAAGTAAATGTTATCTATATAAGTTTTGATAACTTATTTCATGTCAATATAAAATTTTTACCTTATGTAAATTATAAACCATTTCTAGAGTCTAGAAAACGCTTTTCTTTTATATACATAACTAAATTAAATGTTACAATCTTATCCTTTCATCAGCATTACAATTCGTACGTAGTGCTATTCCTTGTAACAGAATGAGCAAACAATATTCGTTTTAAAACATGCAACTAAATACACGGAAGATATGTGAAAAAGTTTTTAAAACACAATCTTTTAAAAAGTTATAATAATCTGAAAATATCTCAAAACACTGCAAACATTACAATACTTCGAGCAATGTGTAGTTGTCTTGTGGTATTACAACTAGTTGAATATACAAACTGTAAACTACATTTTGGCTTGATATTTTTATAAAAACATTTGCATTGACTTACAAAATATGCACTTAAATTAACATTAATAATACTGTTACAACAAACGAATATTTGTCCGTGGAATATGTAAAATTTAAAGCGAATTAGAATACAAGGAATTGTAATAACGGCAACCTAACATCAAATACCATTCCTTATTTTTTTACTGGAAAAAGTTCTTTGTTTTCACAGAAACAAGGAACAATGCGTTGTTTCTAATAATTTCGCTAACGAGGACGTCGGACCGCATGAACCTAGGCCGTTGTTTTAATAGAAACGGGTGCATAACAAGAAACATGGAGGAAATGTGAAATGTTCAAGAAAAATATTCGATACGCTTTTCTGTTACTGTAGTGTGTACTGTTAAAAAATTCATAATACTAATAACGGTAAATATACGTATGTATCTATATTAACTAACGTACCAGTATGTAAACATGTTTGTAGTGCATCTGTTTTTGTATGTGATCTTTTTATATGTACACAATATAGAAGGCCACACTAAATCTATCGAAAGAAATACTAAACATAATTAATCCCTTCTTACCTGTTAATCCGACTGACTTTATGAAAGACACGCAAACATCATAGATAGCGAATGATAGTAGTAATATTGAGAAATCATACGAAAGGGATCACATTGTGAATAATGACTCCAGTAAAAGGTAATATATTCATGCACTGTTCTTTCCTTTCTTCTTACATTGAGCTATTTTTCATTTTTTGTCTGTACTAGTTACAATTTATAATCAAAACCTTCAATTAACTGTACCAGAATTGCGGTATATTTTTTATTTCTAGACAGTACTTTTTTTGAAATTTGGGTTAACACCTAATTACTCCAATAAATCGTTTTATTGAAATAATAATTTAAACTTTCCTTCATTTCAAATACCTAGTAAATAAGCAGCTGAAACAATGCCTGTTTATATATTAAGCGGTATAACTACAACAAGTAAGTAACACGTGCGAATGACGAACGGAGAGCTATTACTGACTTGGACCGATTGTTTCCTGCTAAGCCGGCAAAGTTTCTAAGCTTGTGGCTTTAGCGACAGTTCTTGTTTTAAGACTCTAAGTTGGCCATAAAATACTTATCCAGCGCAATAGTCGAGTAGCTAGTACCATTAAAACATCAAAGGAGTAGTTATGCTCGCAAAGGATTAAAGTTGAGAGTCCAATGGAGATACATTGATGAAAAATAATTAACAGTTGCGATATTTTAGTATTTTTATAAAAATGTTAACTGGAAACTGTATGATATTTTTGTTGAATAAGCTATAGTAATATTTATAAACACGTTATTAAATATAAGGGAACGGCAACTAATAATATTTATAAACACGTTCAATAAAAACGAAACGGCAAGTAAACAAACAATCAGTATACAAGTAATGATTACATATATAAATAATTGCTAAATTTAAAAACTAATTGTAGTTAGGCAAGTATTCATGAACAATAAAATTCTTTATTTCGATACATATGGAGATGCTAAGTTTTGTTTTTTCAGAAGTAACGAATGCGGACGATAAAAATAACCATATCTAAGATATTAAAGCGAAAGTGACTTATAATGCTTTGATAAGAAACCGTGTCGCTGACATTAGCGTGAGGACGGAAATGAAAATGTTACTGTGTTACATGAAATGTTTTGTACTATTGTTGTTTCATTGAGGTCAGATGGCCATACGGAATAAGATGTAGTGGATAAGCAAAGATAAATGACTTCAGTGTAAGTAGAATATTCACAATTCGATCATTTAAGAAAAGTTCATGGCGTATGTGTTGTAGTGGGGTAATAACTTTCTTCAAAAAATAGAAATATATCAACAATTTTCAAATTATGATGATATTCTATGATTTGACCAATATAAAACTGAAATATGCCAGATTGATTTATATGGTACTTAATTCGTGGCCTTAGTGCATGAATTCATGCGGCTAATATGAGCAATTTTAATAAGGGAAACTACAAAAGCTACACAATTTTCTAAAGGTGTCCCCCTTTCACCCCTTCTGACAAGGAATTTGATGAGGTAATCTTTGTTGGTTCTTGTCTTGACTGATTTGTCTATCCATTCCTTGTCTATAAGTCGGTAAGTCAGAGCTCGACATTACCGCTGTGACTCTGACAATAGACCAATCCGCGCACAGGATATGGTTTTATGAATGAATTTGATTTCAATTATGAACATCCTCCGTCCAAATCGAATTGAGAAGCGATGAGCCCACAGTAATTACCCGAGATGATTTTTTACCGGTTTCGGGCTACATGTAGAAACCAGTTCGAACTAAATATTTTTAGGCTGTTTGCACGGTATGCGATCAAATTTTAATTTAATTTGAGATTTCGGACGGTTTGTTTTCTTTTTTCGTTTCTTTTTTTGACCCTTTTATCGTTCCACTGTTGGAACGGCCTTAACCCTCTCAGAATGAGAGGGTTAAGGCAGTAGTATGCCATGCTGTCCAACTGCGGGTTGGCAGAATTTACACGCCTTAGAGAATATTTTTTTAAAACTAAGGTGTGCGGGTTCCTCACAATGTTCTTCTTCAACGTTTAGCAATTGATATTTAAACTTCAAACGCACATTTTCTATATCGGTGCGCGTTAGGGTTTGAATTCGGTTTCCGAAGTGAGAGGTCGAATTTCCTACTTTCGTGTTATCACTGCACCTATTCTTTTTATTTTACTGTTAAACTTATGATAAAGAAGTAGATTGATTCATTTTAGTCAGCGCTTGGTTTAGATCCATTAGCCATAAGAAGCTAAACAAAAGAAATAATTTTATATTTCACCAAATAATGTGAAATAAGTTGATTATTATTAAGTTTTTGTAGCAATATTTGTCTCCGATATAATATCAGATATTAAACAGAAGTTTCAGAGATTGAAATGTAAATTTATAAAAAAAAACAATAGCTTGACATTCTTGAGAACATTTTCTCTTCTTGTGTCTATATTATATAGAAATAACTTTTCATTCACATTAACATAAATCTGAAATGCATATTATGTTATTATACCACGATCAAAAGTAAAAGCGATTTAAACTTGAAATTGACTTTATTTCAGCGTAGACTTTCCATCTAAAACAGCTTCGCGTATAAGCGGCTTAAAGCTACATTCAACAGACGTGGTTCGTCGGTGAAAAAAAACGTCGAAGACTACTGCAGGGCGTTCACAAACGGGCTGCAATTCGAGCGTCCTTGAATAGCTCGCCTTACGTAAATGTTTACTGTCCAACACTACTTTTTCTACTTTGACGTTTGGATACCTTGTATTATCTTTTCATACCAGTGAAATAGTGACGTTATCAGTATCTGTTACTCTTATCAGTGTTATGGTATCGATCGCTAGCCGGTTACGTTATCATGCCAGTATTTTTACCTACATGACTCAAACGTTGTGTTGTGCTTACATATTTAGTAATTCCGCACTAAGCAGAGAAAAGTTTTTCTAGATTGTCATTTCATAATTTTTTTATGTGAATAATAAATGTTTCATTAAAATTAATTCAACGAATGGCAAGTAGGATATTTTGTTAAAATGCCTAATAATATCTGTATTATGAATTAATTCCAATCGCGGAAGACTCCACTTGTCTTTCATACGAAGCTTGAAACTTTATTTAACACAAACAGTATCCAAGAACGATCGCTCTGCACCCCCACGGCTACCTGGGACCGTTCCTTTCATCTCGAACAATGCCGTTAAGTCGGCTGTATTTTTTGCAACAATTATAGTACAAAGATACACAATCCAGTCAACTTTAAACTTTACACCTTTGGAATAAAGTGCACAAATTAAGCACGCCTTGTTTTTTTTTCGCTACAGAATATTCTGGATGATTATTGCCGGAACTGAACACAAAGGGATTGACAAATTCCGTCGCGGTATCAGTTTCCGACTATTAGGCCAATATATACGTCGTGTTAACGCCTATTGTGATACGTCCGCTATTAAATAATTAATTGATGTGAGGGAAAGCTGCTACTAAAATCAATAGATTTAAGGGAACTCACCGCATCCACACTATAGAAGATTTTTGATGCGTTAATTTATTGCTACTACCGTATAGATTCAAATATACATATTTGTATTGCCAAGTTGTTTCATATTTATTCACTTCACTATACGCTTTCTAAATTTAACGATTTCGACCTTCAATTACGTTGAGTCGCGGTCAATAAATATTTTTACAAAATGTTGTAAATAATAAAACGCACACTGTAATAAGTCCTACATTTATACTGTCGACGTCTGCGAAAAAGTAGTTTTGGAAAAGCGTAGACTGCTTGTAAGCTTGCTTTTCTAACGTGGTACAGAATACCAAATGGGAAGAGCGGGGCCCTAGGGAGCCGACCTTACATTAAGAAAATAGGAACTTTCGCCGTTTTCTTGTAGGCGTTTACGAAAGCACTGGACTCACAGTTTGCTTAGCTACCCTGCGATAGTACGTACGTACGTGTAGTCTTGAGATTGCGAGCTTAGAATATACAAAGGTATGTCCTGCTGTAATTAAATTTCGAACTAGGAGATTCGGTATCTCCGTCCGAATAACTTAGAATAATCTAGAATTTAAAAGACGTGCTTTGGGCAGCAGAACGACGAATATCATATTTAGATAATATATGTACAATATTGTAAATATACAAAAAATAGCTATAGGTTTTGAAATAACATGTCAAATACTACATTAGCGATGGTTTTTCTTTTGAGCGTTATATTAAAACTTCAAAAAGGATATATAATTATGAAAACAATAATTGTTTCGTTTTCATTGTCGTTTTCGGTAAATAAAACCAAAAAAAAAATCCTTTTATTATTATATCAGCATTTATTTCTCACCATTCAATATTACGTTTTCAATTAATCGGCACTTACCAATAAATACACATATTTGTTAACATTCGTAATTGTTTCAATATTCGTTGAAAGTCTATTTGCATGACGGAAATACGAAGTACCATATCGGTAGCTCCACTATGCCGTGTGTGAGTGTGCAAATAACACAGATATACTTACAAGTATCTATTAATGTCTCTGAGGAGTGTTGCTAGTCTTAAAGTTTTAATGGTGGATGATTTAGCTTACACTCCAGACATTTCAAATTAGTTCCCAAGAGCAATCTATCCACAATCTTCAGGTAGACATTAGACCGTCTACCGGAGATTATGCTCCGATGCTGATAGCAAAGGGGTTCGCACTTGTAATTATTAGCACAGTAGTTCGAATTCAAATCCAGGTACGCTTTTCTGACTTTATTAACTTGTGTTTTCTACCAATAAATATTTAAGAAGTTTTTTCAACCTTAACCCCAGCTGAGTTCTGCATAATGGACCTTAAGTAAAGTAAAGTTATCGCACTTGGTTAGCGAGGAAGACCTCAAATATTGTTATTACGCAGGACCTATCTTATAGTTGCTTAATAAAATGGCCCTTCATGATGACTGTTAAGGTAAATTAGTATAAGTAATTGAATAACTGTTGGTTCATGTACAAAAAAAATTACATAACGCTTGTCATCTCCGGAGTAGTAGAGATGTGTAGTACACTCCCGCGTTCGAAACAATTACGTGTTTCCAGTTAATTATCTATAATCATTAATTATTTTGGTTTACGTACAAATTTTCATTACAAAAATAGATTTACGTCTGATATTATTATTATTATAGCCACGCCAGGTTTCGTATGAGGTAAGCAAAAAGGACCGAGTACCAAATAAATCGCTAAACATCTGATGTACTTTTTCTACGTTAATCACTATCGTCATACACGCATCCTGGTGTCAGTTCTTCATGCATAACTTCATGCATAATCATATTACAATGACTATGTTCACAATTCAAATTTTTTCATACATCTATAGACAGTGCTCGTGTGTTCCACTAGGTCTTCGTTTTGTGTTGACGCCGACAATATCTGAACATGCAAGATCATCAATCGGCTATTTGTCCTAGATTCAGTTTCCGTAACAGATCGCGTTCCATCGTGATCCATCGCTTCCGTCTCGTCCCGCAACAGGAAGGTCGCGGATGTAGCGGATTATATCCACATTAACGCACCTAATGGACCTGGCTCTATTTCAATCTGTCCCAATTTACCAATCGCCCGACTACTTCCGAATGCCTCTTTGAATAACGTTTTTTATCATTTTTCTCGATAATCTAGGTATTATAAATCGTTAATTTGGGTAGTATAAATAAAGAAATTATTAAATTAAAAATACAAATAATCGAACAGAGACAAGGAACTTGATCGAGTAGTTTAAAATTTTTGGAATTGATTCTCGGAAATACACATGAAGGCAAGATAATACACATTAAAAAAAAAAATTATTTTTAACTTAGTTAAATGTATGAACTCTGACAGATATACGTATAACTATCTTTAAAGAGATATAACAAAATCAATTGAAATAAAACACAACTGTCTGTATGTGCACTGGGGACATGAGAAATACATTAAAATTTTATTACAACTTGCTGCTATTTCTCAATGTCTACATATTGAAGGGTTTGAACAATTTAGTTTTAGTTTTAATTGTATTATAGATTTATCAAGAAATTTAGACGAAAGGAAGTGAGTAAATATTCAATTTATGATAGTAGTAGGTCAGTATGTCCTAAAAAGCGATATAAAGGAGTAATACATTCAAAACATTTATCGTAAACAATCCAAGAAACAGAAAAAAAAGTCAATCTAACGTAAGTCATTCTCCGTATTCTGCGATATGGCCGTTCAAAGAACATTTGAGCGAACAAAAGTCAGTGCAGTCCGGTACTGGACATGCGACGATTTTAAAATTCCCGGCGGACATTTTATTTGCATTTATACTGTTGAACTTTTCACGCGAACTTAATTCGATAATAATTGTTTCAGAACGAAGTGTTCAAAAGTTAATAATTGTTCAGTAGACCTCGTTGAAACAAGCGAGCTTATTTTAACTGAGTTTTTAAACGTTTTTAATGAATATATTTATCGGAAGAACTGAATGTTGTTAATACAATGATTTAATTACTTATGATCTATATAGTTTGCAATCATTACTTTAATTACATGAGTTATTTTTATGGTTTGATATAAGATTTTACTGTTCCAACGTACACAAGAGCCATCATTGATCACTCATTTGAAACATCGTCTAATTTGTGTTCCGTTAAACGTTTGCTTTAGATTCATTTGTATTTGCCATATAAGGCGCATGTAAATAATATTTGCTTTAATTAAAACTGTGCTCCAACTCGTGTTAGCTCTGCAGGGTCTAATATTAGCTCGGTCGGGTTTTTCTACCTGTTTCGTAGCTTTGTTATAGTGAATGTGTGCGAAGTCACGCAGAGCGGTCGCGCTCCTCGGCATTCGTTCGATGTCTTACGTTTTATGTTAGCCTGGTACTTCTATTTATTTAAAAGACTTATAACGTTGGTTCTGGGGTTATTACTTTCTCTAAAAAGCACAAACTATTCGCACGTAAAGCTTATAATAAATGCGACAGTAAATTAATGTCGTTCGTAAGCAATTCGTTCGTCAATGAAATCTTCGTAAAATCTACAAGCATTATCAAACCTCAAGATCTCATTCAGAATTTTTACTAACACCATATAATTTTACTCCTCATGTATTATATCTCCATTCCAGTTTTATATCTCGCCTCTCCTAATGAGCTGTCGTGTAACTCTTACCACGTTTTAATAAGCGAGTGTGGCGTCCACAGTCAGATGTACGATCGATCGTTATTATAGATATTTTATAATTAATGGACGTTTTCTGTGTTTCAATAAGTACGTAGTTATTCGGTAATATTTTACAATAGAAGCTTGTTTCTTTTGTCGCCGTGTACTAACTGCATATTTTTTTTTAATATATATGTGTGTCACTTTACGCCGATAATTCAGGAAGAGGTAGAGAGTGGAATGCAGAACATACCTACGTTTCACCAGTTACTGAGACGTCCCACTATGGAATAGTTAGTGAATATATTGCCATACACTGGGCACATGTTCGGACTCCGAAACATTACTTGAAAATCTAAATTACAACAGTTTAGTAGTGCCCGACACGAAAATAAAACCCGGGACCTCCCAATGGGCAGTCGCACTTGCAACCAACACGAACAACGAGGCAGTACATATATGTAT
>DWEI01003599.1:0-12642 GCA_018245875.1 Mysoria ambigua | reverse complement strand
TAACCGGTGAATCGTGGGAATGTTCTGCATTCCTCTGCCTACCTCTTCGGGGATTACAGGCGTGAAGTTACGTTACAAACAGACAGGTCTTGAGAGGTAAGACGAGGATTTGTTATCCAGAACAGTGTTTTACTTTGTTACATATTATGTACGTAACATCGCCTGTAATCACCGAAGAGGTTTCCCGAAGATTGCAAAACGCTCTCGCGTTTCACCAGTCACGTCTGAGCCCCACTATGTAAAAGGGGTTAAGGCTATTACCATAAGAGTACAATCAAAATATTATCGACAATACGTTCACGCTCCACTAAATGGCATGTATAAATGACGAAAATTAGTAGTACTATACTAATCTGCCTGCCCCTTTGGACAAATATACGCGTGATATTATTTTAATCTATAAATATATAAGAAAAACAAATATTAATACACATATTATCGTAAACTACAACGACCCACAGCACATAATTTAATTCGAGTAAATGACCATAATCGCACGCGTGAATCTAGCCCGAATGTTCTCTAGTGACGACACCTATCTGGCTAATTGAGTTGTAACTCCTAATATCCCTTAGCAAAATTTAAATTAAGGACACAGCAGCAACATTTTACGGTAACATTTAATGTAATTAAACTGAAATATCGGCTATATAACCGAATTGAGTCACCCGCAGCGCCGACTCCTGAGAGGCATTACGCTGTTATTTACGTTCGTCCAAACATTTGGATAAGCAGATCCCCGCTAATCAATTCCGATGTAGCAAGCTCGGCGATGGCACAATGAATTTATATTTCGCTTTCGCTAATACTGATAATACATTTAAGAATACTATCGTGCGTACAAATTCAATTTTTCAATATGAACATTCGATGTGTTATGGAGCAAAGCGAACACAAGATAATCACAATGATTTTTAATATAACCCTGATAATTAATATCAGATATATTTAGAGAAGGCATCGAACGAATGCATTACACGTACTCAGGTGAGACATAATATTGTATACTTGTTAATGTGTAAGTACAAAGTATGCTTTAATGTGTTTTCGTTAGTTCCTTAAATGAATACTTTATTTAAAAATAATTAATAATTAAATTCTGAAATACCTATATTTCTCTGAGCCATTTATTATAAATCTAAAGTGTATAAATTATAATGTGAAAAGCTGAATAGACAAAGTAGAATATATAAAAATTAAATAATAATCTTTGATTTAATTAGAACATATATTAAAAAGAAAAATATTTATTAATGTTTGTAATGAGTCCTTAGTAAATATGGGCCCTACTATCTACTTATAAAAAATAAAACTCGTTTGAACTCATAATGAAGTACACAAAAGGGACTGACCCTTACTATAGCGAACAGTATAAAGCTTCACATAGTAGAAATCTGATAGTACAGTGAATGAATGTCAGCGCCCTTCGCGTGTCGTGGGGCTATGTATCACAAAACAAGAGGCGAAATAAGGTCCCTTTATTTCAAGAAAAATACACAGAAGACACCTGCTCCTCCCCTTTACGATACACACTGACGGTCCGGGTGGCAAACTACAGCGTGTTCATAATATGCAACTCTCCATCGAACATTGTCACTTATCTGATATGTTTACTCAAAATCTATACATCACTACACCAGTGAACAAATTGTGTTTATTATATGCAATCCCAGTAATATAAAAGTTACTGAGATTGTATATAATAAATTTAAACATGAAATGAATAATTTAAAATAAATAATTTAAACGTGAAACTTGTCTCCGATTTGAATTATATTTACAACTGAAAAAGATTTACTAGCAAGTAATCTGTTTATACTTAGCTTGGCGAATGTTATATTACAGAATATAACATTCGCCAAGTATTACATGAATGTCGTATTACAGAAACCTATATAACCCATTTTTGTGCATGGATAAAGTAACAGGATAAAAATATTAAAAAAAAACACTAATTGACACATGTATATAAGTTTATTGTATATTTTTTTTCTAGAAGTAATTTTATATAATAACATCACGCTAGATCCCTTGCCAAATATTTCTTTTCCTACAAACCTGTATTACTTGTATTACAAGTATATTCGGCATAATTTTTAACTCAGAGAACAATACAACACCCAGATGACATTCGGAGTTGCTATTGTGTATCTCACGGCAGGTCATTGCAAAGTGCCGTTTAGTGCGGACGATAATTCGCGTGCTCAACCAAGGCGATAATGAGCGTTAACTCAATCTGATCTTATTAAATTCTTCAAAGCCCCGGTGTAATCTCTCGATTGTCGAGATATCACTCATAAAATCTAAGCTAAGATTTAGATTTACTAGTAGTGGCTCGGAGTTTTATGTTTCCAGTGTAAGTCAACAATCTCAATACGGAGCGAGACGTGAACGTGGCTGGGAGCGTACTCCTCTCTCTACTTTTTCGGGTATTACAGACGTTAATTTACGTATTTTTTTGCGTTTTAAATCTATGCTAAACCTAAACCTCTCAACCATGTATTTAACCGTATCCATGAAAAGGAAAAAAAAACAAATTACTTATTTATTAAGTTTACAAACAATTTATTTAAGTTATTGTTTATTCAATCAACCAGTATGTCACTGCACCGCCTCCCGTCCTTTAGAAAAATTTAATATTATAACGGGAGATGCAACTTAACGTACATTTAATAGGGCTCGGATGAAAAATTGGTTGTGTGTATGGCGTGAGCGCGTAAAGTTTAATTTTAGAAATTCAAAGACGGGCGCTCCAGATCTTCCCTTTTATTTCTACTCGACGCTCCAACGGCTTACGTCATTTCATCCCCGAAGAGTAGTGGAGGAACTGGGGTAAACTAAGTAGGTACAAGTTACGTAACGTTTTTATACAAGATTTGATTTTTTTTATTCAATTTTTTTATTTGAGTACGGATATTTCATTACGTATTTGACTGACCTTCACGAATATACATATCTGTAAATACAAATTTACTACCTCGTTGATCGTGTTGGTTGCAAGTGTGCCTGCCGATCGGGAGGTCCTGTCTTCAAAACCCTTGACGGGCACTGTAGGCTCTTTTTAGCTTAAATTTTCCCGGGCCGAACTCTATAAAATTTTCTAATTTAGATTTTCTAGTGGTGATTCGGAGTCTGGATATGTGCCCAATGTATGGCAATAGGCTCACCACCTATTCCATAGTGGGACGTAAACGTAACCGATGAAACGTGGGAGTTTTCTGCATTCCGCTGCCTACCTCTTCGGGGATTACAGGCGTGAAGTGACGTTTTGATAACTATAACATTATGTAGGTATACCAGACGAAAAATACAGCTCAGAACTCTTAAACTGGCGAACCATTATGGGCACACGAACAGAAAAGAGTCGATGCATTTCCTCCACAAAACAAAGCCGCTTGTGTTCTTAGCGTACTCTACAAACGCTACACGCCGTAGCCGGAAGCGACAGGATTTATGTGCGAGTACGTTGGTTTTTGTCAGTGCTACCTGCGTGGCCGTTCTTGTTTCACTTGTTAGGTAGAACAGCTACGAGGACTACATCTACCTCAAATTATTTAGAGTTGATGACAAGTACGTCTGTCTCGTTGGTCGTATTTGCTGCTGGCGTGACTGGCGATCGTGAGGCACGATTTCGGGCTAGGCACTGTTGAACTTTCTAGCAGTGGCTCAGAGTCCAGATGTTCTACCAGTGGCTGTGTTCGGTTTACGGTAATAGTCTCGCCACCTGTTCCACGGAGGGTTGTAAAAGTAACCGGTGAAACATGAGACTACACTACACTCTTCGGGGATTACGAGCGTGATGTTACTTAAAGAAACATTAAACAGGACATTTTGAACACGCTATGAATCTCTCCAACAACACCCGAACGTATGTTCGCGTTTTGTCTCATCATTTCTCGAGAGTAGTATTTCAACTGACACATTAGCCGGGCCATTCGTAGAGTTTTCCTTGTACCAGCGTGATAAGCGGCGCTCACGCGCGGGCCCGAATTTGGCGACTCATAAATACGAGGGAGTCGCACAGCTGTGAGATGTATCGTGTATCTTATCACCGGGCGGAAGGTTTACGGCCGAGCTAGGGTCGCCATTTGTAACTTGAGTTAGAATACACGTCCCCACGTTTCACTATTTATGTTTGCCAATAAAGTTAACTAGAAAAAATATGTCACCAAGAATATCGTAATCAATACAGAATATTACACAAGTACATTTATTTTTAACAAGTATTGGTGATAACGTCATTATAAAGGAGAGATTGAATTGATTATTTTACTGTCACTTCCACTTAAATACGAATATTGAGACGTCGCAATACATGTAAGCTACAGATCTGCAAAGGTAGCGTATGAAAAAAAAATAATCTACATCCAGCAGAGAACAAATATTTAATATTACAAACAAACCACTCATTTAAAAACACAACAAATATTCTATCAAAATATATATTTTTATACATGTATTTTAAGCCCTATTTTATCTGAAATCTGCGGTCGCGACAACCCTAGCGAGAACGTGATAGTTCGATGTACCGGTAACAGGCTCGTAGTGGCGTGATAAGGCGCGCTGAGCTCAAGGGCTGCCGCCGTGAGCCAATGATTGACGTACTTATCGATATCATAAACGAACGTCTATTTTCGTTCGTCTTCTACCCACTGTTAAGTATGAATGAAAGTTGCTTTTATTCCATGTCGAACACAAATTCACGCTGTCGATGTCGATAATATAACGTCACGTAGTTGTGTAGGCAAGTGTGGGCAGAGCAATGTAACACTTCAAATTTTCACCAATCTTTTGTTTTATTTTTAATTAGTATAGACTTTTATCTAAGTGTTCAAGGTTTCATCCAAACAAATTTCATCAAACACTAAGGAAAACAAATTTTATATATATAATAGAGTAATATTTCAACCATTAAGGACAGTGAAGCAACTACTAAATAACTATTACTATAACAGTTAAGGCAATGAACATATCGTTCGTCAAACATCTTATATCGAACACTTAATTACCTCTATGTGTTATTTACTATCGATAACATCATCAGTCTACTGCAGTCCACTACTGAAGATAAGCCTTCCCTAAACAGTTATGCTGATATCTCCTTCCCTGGTCATGCAGGTAGGGAATCGCAGAGCACAGCTTCTTGCACCACATACGATGATGTCTTTAGACAGACAGGGCATGTACCTATGTACCAGCGCCAAGTTAGGTCAGCTTTTACGACTATTCTTAGTCATGTCTTTCGGCGTGGGATCGGCAAATGTATTCTTACAGCGCCCCGTTAGGAACAACAGCAATATTATCGACTAAACCATATTTTTATCAATCAGTTTGTCTATATATTTCATCACCAACAAGCCTAACACTTTCGAGCTCCGAGTGAGACATCCAAAGGCCCCGGCCACATCCCTACCCTTTTGTTCCAGTGGGCCCGGTGTCGCGATAAGGCCGCTAGGCCCGGGGGGCTGATAGCGCTCGTCAATGTTTCACGAATTATCGTTCCCGGGGACGGCCGGCACGCGGCCGATGTGACACGGCCGGCGGACATTGTAGTTTTAGGAGTTTTCTTTATAACTCTCTCAGCAAATAGGTGTTTTCGTTTATTTACGTCGGGTCGTAAAAGGACGCCAAGAGTTTGTGTCATCTTTTGTAGTAGTGTAAAGGACTGCTGTTTTTACTTTGACTGCGCCAGTGGTTGAGTGGTTAGATAGTGGAGTGGAAGATTGTGGGTTTAATTTATTTCCACTGACGATAGATTTCTGTCAGGAATACGAAACGTTACATCTCCCTCTAATCCCTGAAGGGGTAGACAGAGGACAGTAGTACACTCCCAGCTGTGACCAGTTACTCCTAGCCAGCGCTCGATATTACAATAAAAAAAAAACAATTAAACTAAACCTAAACGGAGTTTGAACCCAGGACCTCTCGATGGAACCACTCGTCCGACGAGGCAGTCAAGCACAAGTAGCTACTTAGTTATGTTATGAGATTAGATTGGTGGTGAAAGAGTTACCCCAAGATATTATTGTATTATTAAAACAAGCAAGATTCATTGTTGTATGCTTCTATAGTTATTGTATCCTTTTATTGTTATCTCATAACAATAATAAATGTAACTTTCTGTTTATTGATGGGACCGTTTTATAGCGTAATTGCTTTTAAGATCCAACAAAATGATAACGGTCAGATTATTTACGGAAAGTGTTTGTCGACGAATGCAACTAAATGGTACATATGATATATATTTTAAATATTGTTAACGTAAACATATTAGACATGACTCCATTATGGGAGGTAGGTATGTATTTGCTTGTGTATTTTGTTGTATTGATGTTCGCTAGAGCGTAACGAAGCCGAAGTTTTTAAGGAGTTCGCTGTAATATCTGTGTATTTTCAAATTTTTTTTGCCGCATTTTTAACAGAACCGCCTAAATAGAAGCATCAAATAGTAAACGAATCTCTCCCTGAAATCAGAAGAGTACAGCTGTCTTAATGATTACAGGCTTAAAGGAAAACATGCGAAGTAAGCATAACATCTGAATAATCAGGTACGCATTAGTCGAGCGCCGAGGCTGTACGGACTGAAAGGCCTAAAGACGTCAATCCCTTTGAGATTTCTGAAATGCTTAGAGTCGATTCTTTTCATATTTTAAATAATAATATGTTGCTTGACGACTGGCTTTTGATATTTTGAGCCTATGCCTCCACATAACACTTTTATTAACCCTCTAAATATGTTTAAAGCTAATACCAATTTAACCTGTTCACAAAGTTACAAGTGGTCGCATATTGTTTAAATTATTAAATCCTGTTTGCAAATGTTTAGTCTCTGTCTAGTACTTCGCACAATAGGCGTGACAATGTGTTAAATTACTTTTTACTTATTTCATTTTTAGTTAAGTGAGTTTACTTATTTCCTGCACTTTGCTAACTGGATAAAAAATTTGTTACAATTATGACAAAACAGTCAAGTTGACATTCTGGAAAAAAAATGATTCACGACGACAATGAAATTTATTAAACGGTTTAACAATTTAGATTAATAAGGATATAAATAGAACATGTTCAAGTCATTTTGTTGTATCTTTTTATATGTTCTAGTTTCGCGTTATAATAAATTCCAGCCTAGAATCTGCATACGCCCGCTCATAATCGTAAAAGTCACGTCGGCACCGACTTGTCGAACCATAAATTGGTCGTGGCGTCGTAAAGTTCGCTACAACGAAATTGATTAGCGGGAATCTGCTTATCCAGCTGTTCGGACCTTCATAAATTACAGCCTAATGTCTCTCAGGAGTCGGCGCTGCGGGGGACGGCTCAATTTGGTTATATGGCCTATATTTCAGTTCAATTCGTAGAATTAAAATTGTTTTCTGATATATAATTTGGTCCATCAATAAAATGACATTAATGACACTCAATAGACTAAAGGGTCTATTGAATGATATAAACATTATTTAGTAAAAGAGACATGTTTTTATTTCTTGAGTAAAATTGGTATATCGGTTTAGACTGCAAAAATAGATAAAAAAAAGAACTTCAAATTTTATGTGCTTGAAAGGTTGACTTTTTGTAATAGTTCCCGTATATAATATAAACAAAAGACATAAATGCTATAAAGGCTTCGAAATAAAGTTACCCGTTCAAAAACACAAACTTTTCATGAACGTGGGAGTTACGGAAGTGTAAAAGGTGGAATATTTCAATTTCCCACTCCCAGTAATTGTTTGAAATTGGGCCCCTGTTACAACGTTAGCCGATGTGCAAAGCGAACGAATTGCCTCTCCACACTCTATATATCCCTATCAGCTTATAGGTTGAAGTTCTATCTCAAACTCGCTGCGAACGAACATATTATTTAATTAAGGGGCCTCTTAATTTTGACTGTTTTAGATGTAACAAGGTGTACATATTTTTAATACTGAACTATTGTAGTATATTTTCAGTTTCTTCCTAATTTGTAACGATATATAAATTTTGTGACGACATAAACATCTCTTCGCCGTCTGGCCACAGAACGTTCCGGACGAACGATACTGACATAGCACGATATTCGCACCGACGCGAGGGTCGTCGAATATCGGCCCAGATGCGGTAATATCTTCGGGGGATATGAATTTTTTAAGCCATCGCTTTTTACGTGGCGCGCTGGATCCTTTTGTCTATGACTTCATGTAGAGGCAGATCTAGTGTTTAATCTTACGAGCCGTTTTGTGATGTGATGGAAACATGGCCCTCCGTTTGATATGGATTCGTCATAAATGTCTTTTATATTTTAAAACTTGGGATAGTATTTCTTTTTTATTTTCAAAAAAAAAACTTAACGTACTATTACAAAAAGTTAAAATATGTTATTATCTACCTCATAGGTGTTAATCTTTGTAATATATTTTAGCAGTATTATTTACATACATATCTTTACAATTGTGACGTAATTAAATTTTGATTCAATTTAAAATCTATATTCTCCTCCGAGAATTCCATTTACTTCTTTTAAAGCATTCAGAAACCGTTCAAGAATCACTTAGAACACTTCTGACGATTCAGCAATCATAAATTTGGCGCTCATTTTCAAATCCACTGTATTTCAAGTCGCTCAAATAAAGGTAGCTACGCAACTCATGTGTTATTCATGAGTCGAAGCGAGTGTAATATACATCCTTTTCCTATCCCAGCGGTTCTCAACTGTAAACCTGAAACCTCTGTGGACAGATAAATTAAAGTTTTATATATTTAAAATACATGTGACGAACAGATAGACAGGTCAGTCATCATGACAAATTTTTCTTTACAATGATTACATTGTCTTAAAACCAAACCACATGCCAGCGTGCCACGAGTGGGTTTTGTTAACTTTTTTCCGATTTTGTTCGCCTAAATTATTAGGTAAAAAAATAACACGTTAGTTTAAAAAAAAACACATTAGTTTATGTTACCAAAAATGTTGTTGTCATTACATTATAATGTATGCACTAATCATTGTAATTTGAAATTGTAAATTGAAGGGTTTATCTACTTTTCTTGCTATCGCCAAAATAAAAAAAACCGTTACTAAATTGGAATAAATTTTGTTCATTCTCGTAAGTAAGTAAGTAATACGATTTAAGCAAAGGTAAAGAAAGCACTGAAAACCAAGTATCATTATCCTCACAGACAATTGTAAATTAATTACCTCACAGAGAATTACAAAATAATTGAAAAGTTTGTACCAATAATTATAAGTTTAATAACATAATCCGCAGCGGAATGTTTGAGCACCGATGCCCCATGGGGAAGTACCCGTGGTTCCATCTATATTTACAAAATGAAACGCTCGGTTAAACATTAGTCCATTATTTATTATTAATGTGTATTTCAAACACATTTGTTTCAAGCTTTGTTTCATTAAGTCCTTTAATCTGAAATTTGTGTTCTTGCGTTAATAAAAATGGCGTGTCAATATAACAGATATACGCTCAGTGTTGTGGAAAAAAACAAAGACACGACTCAGCGTTAAATCGTAATTGGAGTAAATTTAATTTTGTTGTAAATAGAACTTTTATAATTTATATTTTAAATAATTTTACGATGTACTACGTCCATACATGACTTCATTGGGAGCCTCGTCTTGGGACCAAAGATGTAAACAAAGATTAAAATAAAAAATAGAGATACAAATGGATAATAATTGAGAAAAGGATGTTTTATATTTGTATTAATTATTGTTTTATGTTTGGGATTAAGCTATTGATTAACTGAATCATTATTTAATGATAAATTATGAATTTAAGCATAGATATACATTTTTGACACTTATTGTCCTCTGCCTATCCCTAATGGACTTGGCGTGACGATTTAATAAGAATAATAAACGTAATGGTGTTTTTCCCTTCGAGCGAACGTCCATACAGCTTAGCCATACTAAAATATGATGTCATTGAAATTTGAAACGATATTTCATTCATGATAAATTAAAAAAAGGTATCATTTAATGTTGAGAAGAGAAAATTACTGCCGTTCGATTCAAGTACGAATATATCTCTCTCGAGTTGTACAGTCAATCGTAAAGTCCATTTAACTAAAATGTTATCTGACGTGATTTGTTAGTTGATCTCCGAGCATTCTTATCTATTCTGCCCCTTACTTCATAAACAAACCTATTTTTATTTGAGTTCAGACGAAATCCCTCGGGAGTTACGGCATTAATTCAGCTGGCAAGCTTAAAAAAAATCCTTAAAGCCAAAAGGATTCTCGACGGCTTGAACCACTGTCTTTATATATTATTCAGTGTGCGTCCGTGGGCGTAAATGAAAAAGTTCCCGTATTCAATGACTATTGGAACACCACAAAAATACTCGCACGCCCGTGGAAGTTTTCGAATTGGTACAAAATTACAAGTTTGACAAGTTTTCCACGGAACTGCTAAGTATTCGGGCCGTGTTCGCGCAACGTAGCCTGATTACGTAATATGTTGATTATTCACCATTACACGATGTAATCTCTCGTCCTAGACGCGGTCGCCAGTGATAGAAATGCAATTTGTTTTTTGCATAAAACTATAATATTTTTGTTTGGCTTAGTTACTTCAGCTTATAGTTAATACTCTTCACACCAACTATCGTTGCATATCTGCTGATATTCAATCAATATATTGTTATAATTTGAAATCTAAAATATATAATATATATATTTATTTAACGTAATAAAATAAATTTTATTACGTTAAAGACGATTGGTGGGATCGTGGAACTAGTGGATGAAAGGCTGCACACAGAATAAACAAACAAACATGCAAATGCTCAGTAGTGGACTCACAATGGCCGAAGATTCTGAAAGATGAAATTAAATTAAATTCCACAATTATTATTATAGAATAATTCAAAATCTATTCCACGGTATAATCATAAAAAAGGTGTTCAATAATAAAACAAAGGTCATACTAAAATGGCACAAATTCTAGAGTTCAAGAACATAAATTAAAGTTTCTTTAATATTCCCATAACCACGTATTCATAAGACGTAAGATTTTGAGGAAAATAAAACGCGAACATTTTTTTCTATCAATTTACAAGATTCGCGACGATTGTGACGATTCGTTCGCTGCGGATTGCCTACAAATCACATCTGACTGTTTCGGGCGATTACATAAACGAGTGCGCCGCTCGGAGCGCGAGCGCCGTCCGGCCCGTGGGCGGCCATCACTCCGAATTGGGTTGGTTTCAATTGTGTTCGGATACTTGTACGCTATGAAACATGGTCGTCCTTTATTTTATCCGTAAGTTTACTGCGAACAGTGTTAAATTATGTTGTCTATCAGAAGTAAAGTCATTATCAGAAGTAGATAAGCAAATTTAATTTACTGTGATGTAAAAACTTAAGTTTTGTTAACTTACACTACACTCGCAATATATTTATGATAACCGAATGTACATTTATGCAAATCTCAGAAAATTTAAGAAGAACAGTGATCTCCATCAACGAAATTTAAGAAATAAAAATAAACTTTCAGTGCCCACTATTAGGCTCCGTAAAGTGTCCAACTCGTTTGTAGATCAAAGTATACGCTTTTATAACAAACTACCAAACGACGCGCTAAATTTGTCAATTTGTAAATTCAAGAAAACACATCAAGTTTCGATTATGTAAAAAAGCCTATTTCTCGATTGCAGATGACATGCAAGACATAGACGTTTGGAAATGAGTTGCTGTAGTTTGATGGCTTAAAATTTTAATTATTAAGCAATCACAAATAAGGCAACCCCACTGAGTTTCTTGTTAGTTCTTCACAGTTGTGGGCGCGGTCCGAACTAACGTAAACTTATAATAATGACGTTTATATGTGATTGCACTTTTTATTGATTAGGTTGATATTTATATAGTATCATAAAGAACTGATTTTGACTTTGACTTTATGGTTTAAGGTAGGTCCTGGCCTTCTGGAGACAGCAGTGCAGGCGGTGCAAGAATTGTGTCCAACGTGAAGATTTTGAGCATAATCCCTTAAGACCTATGTCCAGCAGTGGACTGAAATAGGCTGATGGTGAAAATGACGATGTACATAAATCAAAAACTTTGTTCAAACAAGTGATAATTATAAAGTTGAATAAAAGCATAGAACTAAAGTATGCACGGATTCGGTCGGGCGGTTGCGGTAAAATTCTTTTGCCCCAACATTCTTCACTACATTCATCGACTGTTTGAGTCGAAGAAAAAAATTATAACATAAGTAAAAAATCTTTTTAAAAACCTAATATTATATACCCATTCATTATAAGTTCCCTCGTCACCTATCTTCGTATGTCATTTAAATTTTTAAT
This sequence comes from Mysoria ambigua, assembly GCA_018245875.1. Taxonomy (NCBI): domain Eukaryota; kingdom Metazoa; phylum Arthropoda; class Insecta; order Lepidoptera; family Hesperiidae; genus Mysoria; species Mysoria ambigua. Next base: position 346 of record DWEI01003599.1, on the reverse strand, counting down.
AAAATTTAAATTCTTAAGCCTGTGGACAAAAAAGATAAAGTTGAAAATTACAATACGCGAATAAAAATCTAACCGATGGTTTCAGTACAATGTTACGCTGACGCATTTCATTTTTATAACCGACAATACGCCACAACATTTACCGGAATCGCTAATTTTTGTCAGCTGCGGATTCGCTACAAATCACGCGAACATAGTTACGGCCCATCATACTAACGAGCGGCCGTCCATCCGATTGCGAGTGGTCCCCAACCGGTGGACTCCGGTTCAAACTGAATTAGATTCCATTGTAACACATTCCACTTCATCGTCTGATGCTTCATCACTTTACGTTCATCGTTGTCGA
>DWEI01003598.1:0-12643 GCA_018245875.1 Mysoria ambigua | reverse complement strand
AGAAAATCTAAATTAGAAAATTTTGTAGTGTTCGACCCGGGAATCGAACCCGGGACCTCCCAATCGGCAGTCGCACCCACAACCAACACGACCACGAGGCAGTTGGATTTCACTTTTTCTTAAAAAGCCACGTAGATACAGCGAACCTTTTCAATAGCTTAATAATATCAAACGACGGTGACACGTTTCTCGAAACCGAACTTAACTAGACCACAATCGGGTGAATCATCGCTCGAAACTCCAATCGTCGTCCAATTGATACGGTCACTAAAATTCTCTTTTCAATTCAAAGTTTGCTTCCTCCAACTCGGAATCAGACATAATTCATCCCGTGCACGCCGTCGATTAACGCGCAAACGAGGATGGCACTTCTGAATTTACGAATTGTGAAAGTTGAATTAGTAATGTTCTTAATAATATCGTAAAACTGAATGTTACATATTACATAACATTCAATGTTATTTATAATCAAAGAACTCATTAAGGGGGCAATATGACATTTTGATGTCATTAAGGTCAATTTACTGTAAATAAATTTGTTCCGTCCAACTTAATATTCAGCTCGTGTTTGTCCAGTACTTGATCCGTTTTCCCGACAATCGATGCTCATTCGCATTCACGCTGCCCCGGTGGCCGTCTGCGTATCTCTTCCTACCTTAATTGCTTCTAAATTCTATGTGACTTGACCTGCGACTTTATCTTTTTCTCTTAATGATTGAGGACTTCTTAATTATTGAGGACAGAGTGAAACTCAATCTTAATATCTACTTTCACAAAGTAACGTTTGTTCATTCCTTTTCTAAATAATCAATGTCTGCAACTGAAGAAGTATTAGAAATCTTAATTGGTTATTCGCCCAGACATACTGCGTTTTTAATTGCTTAGTTTCAGTTCCGGATCTTCATATTTTTCCCACACATTGTTTCATTATATAAATTTTGCTAATTAAAATTTCAATTGCTTCATCCAACGATCGCTTTCAGTTTACGTTTTGCTTGCCCAGCCTATTATTCCGGCTCCTTGTTATCGATGCTCATTAACATTCTCGATTTCACCTTGCTCCTAGTACCCTTCTTATCTGCTCTAAATTTCAAATTAGAAGGACGAAATCCACCGTTATTTGGTATTGATGACAATGTGATTTAGCGACAGATTTACTATGTTATATCTAAAATACTATTGGTGTATATGATAAGTTCATATACTACATGAGTATAAGCGTCAATTTTTATTATGTTAGTACATTATAAAATAGACGCTATCTAATATCTGACTGATATCTGCCTCTTTGTCTGCTGCATTGCTTATTAAGAATATATTATACAATGTACTTCGTTTCAAAGTGCAACTATTCTTGTCTATTAATTCTTTATTTTTTCTTAAAACTGTAATAACTTTATCGAAGAAATCTAAACATTTTTTTCAGATAAGAACCAAGTATCAAAGAGTTAAAACTTAGAAGACTAAATTAAAATATATCCAGTAGTTTTGCCTTCCTCGATTTTGTAGGTTTCAAGTGCAACTGTCGATAGATTTTTGGATTCAAATTCCACATCGGGTACTACTAAATTTGGTTTGAATTTTCTAATAGTCACTCGGAGTCTGAATTTATGCCCGATGTATGGCAACAGGCTCACTCACACCTATTCCATAGTGGGACTTAACCATAACGTGAAATGTGTGTAATAGTGTACTCTCCTTTGCCTACCTCTTCGGAGATTAAAAGCGTGATGTTACATAGTTTTTCGTGATGCCCGCACAGCAATAGATGTAGAGATTTATATAAATACATACACCATTATTATTATTCTTTGCAAATATGTATTATCTATACACATCTTCTTTTAGAAATATTCTATCTTCTTTTAGAACTATATCTGTCTTCTTTTAGAACAATAAATATGATACTTAAATAAGACCATCTTTATTCTCAAAAAGCACGGTATCATAGCGCAAGTAACTTTCAGTACCTGAACTGAAGCCGAGGCACTTGCCAACAGAACGATATCGATTGTATGTTTAATAAACTTGATTATGTAACGTTACATACCTGTATCACCAGCATACAACTATACAGAATCAAAGACATGAGGATATTGTACATTATGAAGTCTGTATCAGTCCGTGGCTGGTGACGTGAACGTCCTGTAAGGGCGTTTCACCAGACAACCTTTGTTCATACAGTGCCGTGTATATACTACCGACAAAATGCATTTTAGTAGATATTCGTAATGGACCGTCTCTATTGTTTAAACACTGCAGAGTGAAAAAAGAGCTTCAGGATCCTGCGAATTCTTAGCTTTCGAGTCATTGAGTTTACCTTGACCGCATTTCGACCCATCTACCATTCAGATCGACTTTGTCCAGCTCTCCATCCGGCTGCCCGACAATCGATGCTCATTCGCATTCAGTCCGCTCCCGCGCCACCCTTCGCACCTTTCGTACCTTAATTGTTTGAGCATTCCATCTGACTCTACCCGGCCACTCTTTCCGCTTTAAATATTAAGATGCCAAGTATAGAGTATCTTATTACGCCCTTTTTGAATAAATGTTCCAGTTCCATTTTGGACAAGAAAAATCCGCATAGTAGCGATGACTAAGGAAAATGATATAGTTAGCGGGTACACCCTGTATTTAAATTTCAAAAGAGACCGCGACCCAAGTTATTGTAAAGAAGATTTGGACCACAGAGATTTATAAGTGTTCTAATTAACATGACTAAATTACGACCAAAGCTGTAATGTTTCCAAGAGATTTCATTGCTTTTTATTACTTATTCTTCACGACGACGCTACTTAACTCATATTTAATCGAAATGGGTTTGAACTTTTTTTCATGTTCCTTCCAGATTTCTTTGGATTAATTTCTTCAGTGGACGTTTGTTGGCAGTGTCGCATGTTGGTAACTTTTTAGTTCGATGCTAGTGTATTTGCGTATGTATCTATATATTTAGTTTCGTCGATCCTCAACCCGCATGTCCAACATGGAGATTATGTCCAGCAGTGGGCCGCAATAGGCTGATGACGAAAAAATCACGTTTGTGTTTACGATACCCACAAAATAGAAATTCGGGATACTTATATATAAAAGTATGTGTATTGATGCCTTCACATAGACCAGCTCAAGTCGTGCTGAGTTTTGAACGTATTCAAAATAGAACTTTAGCACAGTTCAATAAAGTCGATTTTTACATTTGATTTGTTTTATTTCAAGTGTATGCTCTAACTGCTCCGCTTTCCGAGCTGCTCTATTTAAAGGTTCCTAATGCGTAAATGTGCATAGTGAAAGCGTGTAAATAAGCAGATTAATAAAATGTTCGTCACATGTGACATATTAATAGTTTTCGTCGCCCGTAAGCTAGCTCGGTCCGCTTTTAGCCCCGTGCTATTGATTAAAAATTTACGAGGAGCTCGCTAAAAGCTTCAGCTTTAGCTACATAGTTAGTGGGCATCGGTGTATATTATATTTCAGGTTGTAATTTTAGCTTGGACACTTAATGCGATGTTACAATTACTTACGTTAGTTTACTATTTGTAGCGTAGAATTAATGTGTTAAAATGATAGAGATCTTAAACACGAATTGAAGATTTAGCACAAGCTGGTTGTTTTATTCTGAACGGGAATAAAAAATAAACACAATGTACATCTGGTTGGATTGTTTCAATATAATAAATAATAATACTCTGTCAAAATGTTTCACACCTTTAACAAATGGTAACAGTACACTAGAAATATATTTTTATTTTATCCAAATCCAAACTATGTTCATACTATGAACTATGAACTATATACTATGAACTATGAAGACAACTATGTTCATGTACAGGTGCACATGTACAGATCACAACTTCATAGTTCACAAGCTCATCCTCATGGATGAGTTTGTAAACACTGAAGCCTGCAAAGTAATTCTTGTCTTTTCTGACAATACGTTTCGACGAGTAGTTGTATATGCGGTGTTAGGACAATGGCCGTTGATGGTTTTCATTGTTCCACTGTCGCGAACATTACCGATCTTACCGTTACCGATACTTAATGTTCGGAGCTGTTTTACAATAATGTAGAGATGGAACTGAAATTTTAGCTTTTATATTCAATTCTAAAAATAATAGTTAAACTTGTCTGTACACATAATATCATCATTATCTATTTGCCCATAATCCTCACGCTGGGCTTGCTGGTTGGGATCGCAAAGCACGGCTTCTTTCACTGCCTACGCTGATGCTTACTCGCGGCATACTGTTTGCCTGTCAGCGCTGGCTGCAATCGCCTCTTATGGACCGTGTATCTCGGCATCGAATCGAGAGATGTATTCGTTCTCTATCTCGACGGCAATAAATATACTTTTTGATTTTATCTGGATTTTTGCCCGGCATATCATTAAGTTCACTCCGTTTCATTAGACGCACTATATAATTGTTGAAAAGTAGAAGTTCTACACGCGTAGATGAAAGTTTTGGCTTTTTCACTTTTCAAATAGAAATTGTAGGTTCGGATATGTTACATATATGTAGTTCATTTTATTACATTTCCAGGAATTTGGTTTCAAAATAGTCCAAAGTATCTCTGCGTACCCTTTAAATGGATTTAAAGAGAAAAAAATATTAGAATTTTCTTTCCAAGTTTGAGATACGATTTCCTTACCGCTTACATTACAAGATAACTTCTTTCTTGCCAAAATTCCCGGGCTTCTTTTTGCCTTAATCTCGCTCGGCAAAAGTGCTTATCAGGTGATTTCGCTGAAACATTTCACGCAGTAGTCAGAAAAGCTAAGCTATTTAGATTGATGTTATGAAAAGGGCCACTACATTCCCTAGGCAAATTTGGCCAATTTTGAATAAAACTTTGACGCTACTTAAAACCAGTGGCGCATAGTTTGAAACTCTTCTGTGGTATCAAATTGCCCTCTCCTGCATAATATTTCGCGGCAGTGAACTAGTAGCGCGCGTAGAAGAGTAGTGACTAGCCGCAAATTAGTTTATCGACTTCGGCCCGCCCGCGCTCCATAGGATTACACAGGGCACACGCTAGATAATCTGCGATATGGGCTTAGTCGCCGCCGACGTTGATTAGTTTTAGAGTTCCGTACGTCAGGGGCCGCAATTTTCGGTGTGATAGACTGCCATGAATACATCATGCGACTAGTGTAATTCGAGGTTTCTATCTTTAACAAAAAATAACATCACGCCTGTGTATTGTCAAAGTGGTGGGCAGAGAAGTAAAATACATTCTTACTGCTTTATACATGAAATATTATGTGTACATCCAAATTTGAAAACCCTTGTGAACCACTACCGTTTTTTGGAAAAAAGTTGTATTCCGCCACTCCATTATAATACTCGCGTATGATACGTCCTCATATTCCAAGTAAGTGCTCTCGCTTTGTGAAATGCTCATTGTGCATAAATTGCTTAAACTTGGACAATTTAACATGTATTAAGTATATTTAGTTTTACATTGTTAATGCTTGTTAATATAATGATAATAAGACGAAAAATTTTGAAGCAAAAATTAACATATCAGCACACCTGTACTTCCTTAAAGGAGTATGCAGATGTGTGTAGTATACCTTCACGATTCATAAGTTACTTTATATGTATATATGTACTTCCATACGAAGTGATCCTATTACCATACCGCAGGCATAATTTAGACTGTGTTACTACAGGAAATTTCAATAAAAAAGAATAATACTTTGTTCACATTACAAACGTTGTCTTGTACGTTAATGTAAAGTCTACCCATATCGGCTGTCTACCGATTCGGCTCGGTTACGGCGGCGGCCTCAGAGCGCTGAATATCACATTCCGGCCATCTCGCATGTACTGCTGGGCCGTAACGCTGGGGCCTTAGTGACGTGTACAGGACTGAGATGCTGGTGGTTTAAGTATATCCAGGATATTGCAACTAGTCGTGTTCACAAAATGCTCAAGACATGCTAAGTAAGTACTGAACTGAATTGACATTTCCTTCATAATCACAACAAAAAGATTTCAAATCGTAAAAACTCGGTATGAAAGTGTCAGTTGTCATTTTTCATAAGTTACTGTTTCTAAATAATTTAAAATCACGTACATCCATTTCACATCCTCCCTCACTCACCAGAGCCTTACCGACAATCATCTTGTCACATGTACGATCGTTCTGATATAATGTTATTAGGCATTGTTGAAATTCGCCACGTGTCATAACACCCACATCCGCGGTCCGTTACATCCGACAACCTCTTTAATTAGCTAACTTACTCGAAACGCCGGAAGCGTTCCGAGTCTGATATCGAGCGCGATGCTAATAAACACACATCACAATATTAGTGGTAATACTTATACAATATATTTCAAATTTGTAAATACCAGATTGAATTGGGAATACTATGATCAAAGAGTTAATTGTAATCAGATACACGAAGATAACGTGATGATTTAATTTAATTTGTGTCTGAATTCATAATATTTACTCTAAGTGTCTGAATTCCTTATATCCTAATTCCTATAGTGTCTGAATTCCTAATATTTTATTGGACATATAACAAACTTCTTCACCTACTCCTTTGAGGAAATAGAAGTGTGATGTTATTTTACACTATTCACCTTCACACAGTATTCGTAGCTTCCAATAATTTTGCTTAAACAAATTATACTTTCACTATTAAAACAATGTGTGAAATCATTGATTACATTTCTATTTCTATCTGACTAGCTTAAGCCTATTTCAACCTTTTTGAAACATTATCATTTGTTAATTCAAATTTGTATTTCGTTGCATGTTTGTGGAGTTGCTTGCCATTTTTTTTATTTTGTCCTTTTGCAAACATTAGTCACGAACGCACCGCACTGTGCCTCGACGTTGTTCTTTGAAATTATCGATGTCATGCTAGAATTTGTGGGAAATTCCAAATTTTAAAATACCATCGTTCCATTCAAAATTGCCCGATGCCACTTGACTTTTATAGATGTTTTATTAATAAGAGTTCTTCACTAAATATACATTTATATTCACGTCTGCAATCCCCAAAGAGGTAGGCAGAGGAATGTAGAACACTCCCACGTTTCACCAATTACTTTTACGTATCACCGTGGAATAGGTGGCGAGTCTATTGCCATATAAATAAATATACATATGTAACTTCACGCCTGTAATCCCCGAAGGGGTAGGCAGAGGAATGCAGAACATTACCACTATTCACCCTTTACGTTTACGTCCCACTATGTAATAGGTGGTGAGCCTATTGCCATGCATCAAGCACATATCCAGACTCCGAACCACTACTAGAAAATCTAAATTTGAAAATTTTGTAGTGTTCGACCCGGGAATCGAACCTGGGATCTCTCGATCGGCAGTCGCACCTGCAACCAACACGACCAACGAGGCAGTCATATACATATGTGTAAAATTTATATACACTGTTACATGTAAAAAACTGTACCTACCTAAATGTTACTAGAGTAGGTTACCTAATGCTATTTTGTATGCATTGTGAATGTCCTTTGCCTTAAACTATGGTTGATTTTTATCACTTCTGCTTACATCTAAAAGTCATTTATTGTTTATGGAACGTGTTAATTCGTTTCTTTCCGTGTCTCAAAACCTAACAATAATTTCCTTACTCATACTAATTTAACTTACTGCGCACTCGTTACAACATTTCTAAGTGCACCTGCGTTCGTGACGAGTGGCTTCTCCGAAATGCCCGTTTATGAATTTATACTTTAATGGGGTGAATTGATTGTCGTGGCATAAATTGAGTTGCTCGTTGCCATTTTCATAATCGATGGTACTTTTTATATTTGGACTGGCAAATAGGCCGACGGGCCGTCTGATGTAATGTGATCACCGACGCCTGTGGCCATTTGCCAAAGCCAAGGACCAGCCAATCCTTTGACGACTAAAGAAACGCTTGTCTGTTCCTTGAAATATTATAATATGTTCTCCATCACACAAAGACTGGATTTTAGAATTATTTTAGCCCCTTAACAATTTCGCCAAGGATGTGAAATTTCCGAGCACATTTTGGACAGTTGCAATATAGGCTAAATTGTGCGCGTTGTTCCTTTAGCACATTTTCAACGTGGCTTGTCTGAATCAGAATCTGAAAACTTCTATTTGTGTTGTACCATACGGACAGACGCTCCGTAATTTATGCAGTATGCATATAACAGCATAGAGAAATTTGGAATTTATAGTATCAAATGTTTTAGTGCGGAAAATATCCCATATAACCGACAACTCTCTCGTGATATAGAGTACAAATTGAGGTTTCACTGTGCATATTACAACATTATTATCATCATTTATCACAGTGAACTTCTGGACTTAATCGTCTCCTGAGGAGTTAATGTCGTAATCACAATATAAGACATTAAATATGAGTTAATATATAAAAAAATGAACGCTGATTGGACAGTATTCTACACAGAGACGAGACGTTGAATAATGAACGCGAGGCGCACGTTCTTAAGAAAGCCATTTGTGTTTTGTTCCAACTTGAACCGAATTTTCAAACAAATTATTGTAATTTATGCTTTTCGTCTGAAACTTTTATGGTATTTTTTTTTGTAAATAAACATCACAAACTTCCACAGTCATTTATGATAGAAACGCCTCGGCCATAAATATTCTGTTTATCGTTTTTCTATTGTAATATTACTTGAATTCGCTTCAGTCAAATGATCTTCATTTTGGGTAAACTGACCTTTTTATATAAATATTTTTATTATAAATCCACTGACAAAACGACGTGAACAAATAACTATATTACTGTACTAATAATATCTGTGAAATAAATTCTTCGATTCACATTTTGAGATCAGTAATTATCTTACTTGTCTTATTTAAGAATATTTGAATCATCTCCACAGTTTATAGATACAGTCGATTGCATGGATAAGTCGCTACATATGGGAACTTTTAAAGAACTTCCCGGCTTCAATAATCTTTCAGCTCAATAAGTTTAAATAATGTTTCTAGTCTTAGTCGTAATAGCATAAACAATGCTTGTAAATATATCATGTTTTATATATAAACCTAATATAAAAGTAGGAAATATCAGTTTGATGTATACGTGAACTTCTATGTGGGGATATTAGTTAACCGGTTAGATATTACTTTAGCTACCGTTACATCCAAAGAGAAACCACATCAAAGTCCAACTCCGGCACTCATTCGATATCCTCTACATTACTACGGCATGTATGTACCTAGCAATTTCAATTTATTCCGTATTAGTTTTCCGGAACTACGCTTCGTTGGTTTCTATTCGAAATCGCATAGGCACTGGTTCTTACGTAATTCATCTTCAATATAGGACCATATATGTGCGTATTTCAATAACGCAAAGGTCGTGAGATATTAATGATTACATTAGGTAATCGTCTTTTAAAACTGTGTACGTCTGTAACAATCTATCTAATTTAGTAGCTTTATAAAATTAAATCTTCTGCTTCTTTCCACCCCTCCAATATACATAATCGGGATTCTTTGGTAATTTATTTGTATTTCAAACCTTTTTATTGAAATTCTGCTAGTAGTTATATGGAATTTTATTACCATCCAACTCGCGTACTTTTCCTGCATTGCTTAACACGAGCTTGGTATCCAGGAGCAGTCTATGTCGGGGCGGAGTAAGAAAACGTTCCCAGTCTTAGGCACAGCGAAATGCCCTGACCGACAATAGGCAGCAGCCTAGGTGGTGCGAAAACCTGATCTCATGGACGTAACCCCTCACGGGTGGCATAAGTGAACTTATATCAACTATTGATGATGATAATTAACTAGGAGCTGTGGTATCAAAGTAAACAATACTGTCTCAGTAAATCAGAGTCAGTATATCTCAAATCAGTTGGTATCAATTAATCAATAATTCGGTCAACAATCAAGCAATAAATTAGTAAATCTCAATAAATCACTAACTCTATTAAGTTAAACATAAAAAACAAGTCCTTAAGGTGCTGAAATTTTGTAAAGCAATTCAAAGATTGAATCACACTGTGAAAATCAAAGTTTCAAAGGATTCCGACTATTCATATTAAAGATGTATTTGCCGTAAAACACGTATCGCCATCCGAATGGAAACTATGCATTAAATTTCCAGTTTTATCACTGGTGATGTCCCAATGGAAATCAATGAAATGTCTATTTTTAAGTTCCAATGTTTAATCACGGTAAAGAGTGTGTAAACTTTGTCATGCCAATTACTCGGACTTACTTAAACCTTGTTAATGTGAATACAATAAATCTTGTTGAATCGGTACGAACTACGAATCTTGTTGAAACGGTACGGACGCTCTTTGGCAGTTTATGTTCTTTACCCTACTCATTCTAAAGGAAAATCTGTATTAAATAGTGAAACAATAAAAATATTGATGATATGAATTGAGCACAGTCGAATTCTTGGTTTAATATTACTTCTTAGGTTTCCAGGCCATTTTTATATTTAATTTCATGTACCTCGTTTCAGGCTCTAACAATCACTGATAATAAAATAGAATTTATAGACAATCTTCTAATACCCTTATAATATTGGTAGCACGAAAAACGATTTCATAAAGCTTAAACATGACAACAGTTTGTACCTAACATGGGTCTGAGCCAATGTAGGAATCCACGATGAACTAATCTTAAATGTCGACAATAATCCGATTGTGATGTATACGTCGGTTTGTCAAGTATGTGTCGATCGAACGTCGGCTGGCGATGTGTATAGGGGATGTATCGGTCGTCTATCCCCAATTGGCGTCCTCAAGGAGCGTCGGCGTGTAATTGGCGCGTTTTACGAGCGAACGCCTCCGGGTGGGGTTAAGTGCCTACCGCTGTGAGTTTATCGCACTTTTTTTGCTCGGAAACTAAACTATTTTCTCCTCCATAATTATAATTGTACTAAGTATGTAATTATGACTTTATCTACAGCGATATTATAATTGCGAAAATAATTGTGCCTGTACGTGTAATAAATTCTCATAAGAAAAGTATTGCAGACATTTTGTTGAAGTTCAGTCTGAAGGCTATAATTATTAACATAAGAGTTTATATAAAATACTTTTATAAATCAACCCCGAAAAGTAAAATAAGACATAAGAGTTATTGTATACAAGTTAATTAGGCATTCACGTGAACGAAACTGAAGGTAACTCCTTCCTGTTCGAAATGGAAAGCAATAATATTAGTTTTTTTATTTGGTACATAGGCAGTATTTTCTCTATCTTCACTGGTCAATCCCATGCACTGTTGGAATTAAATTTCTTGTTTAATAAAACTAGTTTGTACCAGAAATATTCTTTGTTTTGCTAATAATCGTACACTTATCAAATTAATGCTCTGAAAAAAAATACTATTACATACTATCGTATGTATAAAAAAGAAAACACCAGAGGTTAACATAGTAAAAAAGATAAATGAAATAGCGAATGAATTTAAAATCCACCTGAAAGCTTTTACGTTTCTTTGCAATCTCACGATTGAACCTGTCAGGCCTGTTTCATCAATCGTAACTATTTTATTTTCCTCGTAAGTACTCTTGCACTTTTGCAGTGGAAATTTCAACGCAATTTGGTCCATCTCCAACTGCCTGTATATACATACCTGTCTTAGCTTTTATCTAACTAAATATTGTTTTATTTTTAACTTATTCTTTTGCGTGTTGATTCGTGTTCATAAAGAGTTATTGCTATGAATTAGATTGAGTCTTACTTTTGAAGTACTCGTAGCTAGACCAAAAATTATTTCGTAAAACAGATTAAAGAAAGATCTGCTATAAAGTATTCAAAAACTTTAATGCGATTACTAAATCGATTATCATACATCAGCTCCATATTGTCTACCATTTTTAAGTTGTATTTTGATTCGAGACTGACTTTGTTGTGTCATTAATACATAAAATACGCTTCGATTTGTAAAACGTTTTCAGTGTCGTCAATAGTACTGAATGAATTTTAAATTTCTCTTTTGAAAGCTACCCACTTCTATCGAATAATAATTATTGGTACTATGAAATACAGTTACATTTATTTGGTGGAACAAGCGTTAACGGAGAGTGTTGTAGTGGGTATGTTTAGCAGCTTGTTGCACGTGGTCTCTTGTTTCCTGGCCGACGGCCGCGACATTCGATACACGGCCACATTTAACGCGAAGTGCCATTCCCGCTCGGTAAGACAATACTGTTCAAGCAGGCCCTAACGCCCCAGCGTGTGCTCTTCCGGAGTGTCGCTAGAGATACCCTCTCGTATCTACGTCGCTTTAACATGAGGGTTCCGTTTGAATTTTTATTTCGTTCTCTCTTCTACTCCATTTTGTTTTGTATATTGTGTCTCAGTTACTGTATGTATTTGTTTTCTTACATTTTGTATTAGTAGTTCTGCTTCAACGATTTTTCACACTGCTTTAACCCTTATCATTCTAAAGGAAGACCGTTATAAAACTGCCAAACTATAAAGAGAGTTTATGATTTTGATTACAAATCAAGTACAAGTACAAAAACAAGTTATGGACTTGGAAGTTGACTGCCTCGTTGGTCGTGTTGGTTGCAGGTGCGACTGCCTATCGGGAGGTCCCGGGTCCGATTCCCGGGTCGAACACTACAAAATTTCCTAATTTAGATTTTCTAGTAGTGGTTCGGAGTCTGGATATGTGCCCGATGCATGGCAATAGG